>CAHIKZ030004302.1:85000-162500 GCA_903632075.3 Acanthosepion pharaonis
AGAAAAAAGGAACAAAGAAAAGTTAGAATGGAGAAAAAAAAAGCATTATAGCGAAAAAAGGAAAGAAAAAAGAGAGAACACATATAGTTGAAGTAAAATGGAATGTAAAAAAAGGGTAAAAAAAATAAAGGATGAAGAGAAAAAACACAAAAAAAAATAAAAAGGAAGTAAAAGGCACGAAGCGAAAACTAAAAAAGTAAAAAAGCGAAAAAAAGAAAGAAGAAAAAAGAAAAGAAAACACGAAGCAAACTATCCGCAAATCGAATAGAAACAAAGCTTAACTATGAAAAGAACGTTGTAAAAAAAAATCAAAGTAAATGAAAGCCGGAAAATAAACGAGAGAAAATATTGAGAGGAAAATAAGGGAAAGAGAGAAAAATTGCTTTTAGCCATAACTGTCCGATCTAGCTTTGTGTTTTGTGAATCATTTTTCACGCGCTTATGTCATGTTTTTTAATATCAGAAGAAACACTTAAGCTATATTGAATTGAATATTGGTAGATATTGGCTACGTTAAGTGTCTGAAGGAATAATAGAATAAAATCGCTCAGAAGCGAAATTGGCATCCTCACTCACACATCTATTTATCATCTATCTATCTATCTATCTATCTATCTATATATATATATATATATATATATATATATATATATATATAGAGAGAGAGAGAGAGAGAGACATACACACGGTAATTTCCTAGCTCAACCAACTACACAAAATCAACTCAAATTCAGTACTCTTTCTGGAATGTCGAAAACATTCACCTTCATCATATATATATATATATATATATATATATATATATATATGTGTGTGTGTGTGTGTGTGTGTGTGTCTGTGTGTGTGTCTGTGTGCGTGTGCGTGTGGTGGTGTGTGTATATATATATATATATATATATAAACACATACATATATATATATGTGTGTGTGTGTGTTTATGTGTGTGTCTGTGTATAAGTCAAATACGATCGATTTTATTAAATTATTATTAATTTTAATGATTGACTTTTCCAATTTACGAATAATCCATCCCAGAAATGGATGGAATTCCGTAATGAATTGTCCAAAGTTCATATCGTAAGAAACGTCCAGGAAATATAATCTAAGTTTTGTTCGCAAACTGGAAAAGTCAATCACTAAAACAATCGGTTCAAAAATATCTATCGTTCTTAAAAGCATTTGTCTGTAAGAACATTTGCTGAACACACACACACATACACACACACATATATATATATATATATATATATATATATATATATATTCACACACACATATATATATATATATAAATACACACATACATATATATATATGTGTGTGTGTGTGGAAAAAAGACTGAGAATGACAATTTTATACATGAATGATTTTTTTCGAACTTCACTTCAAACGTTTCAGTATTTACCAATTGATAAACACGCTCTCACACGTACACATGCATATATATATATATATATATATATATATATATATATATATATATATATATATATGCACGTGCGTGAATGTGTTTGTAAATGTTTGTGATTAAACAGTGTGCAACTGTGTGAATATTTTCGTGCATGTGTGATATATTTGGAAATTGGTGTAATAGTATATAATCATATAAGCATTATATATATATATATATATATATATATATATATATATATATATATTGAGTGTGTGTGTTTTGTATATCTCTCGTGTGAGGATAGATAGATAGATAGATAGATAGATAGATAGATAGATAGATAGATAGATAGATAGATAGATATTTCAAACACGTCTATTTTAAAATACGGCTATCCACTAGAAATATCATTTGAAATAATAAAAATGTAGGATTAAAAATAGAAATAAATCCATTGATTCTTTATATACAAATATAAAAGGCGTGTATTTACGTATTACTGGACCAAGTAAATGCTTATAGATTCAAATGAAAAGGACTACTGTTTACCTATCTCAATTCTCGCTGTGACTTACTTTTATGGAAATAGAATCCTTTACTTAAAACTAGGATGGCAATTTTCATACTCGACAAATTACCCCTAATTCCCTGCACTGACAGACTAATGCACGATTAGAAAATGTATGCAATGCACAACATAGTACATGTGAGTAATATAAAATATTTCGGTGTCTTTGGTTTTCTTATAGGATTGGGAATGTTGAGTATATCTACAAGTCGGTTTGGGCACCTCGATGTGGTGTAATGGTTAGAAAGATTGTCTTGGTTGATCAATTACGACTGAGTAGTGAGTTCGATCCTCACTGGGTACCCCATACTTTCGGCCTTGTGCCACATCTAAGCCGGGCTTAGAAAATCACTATCTACAAGAGGGTTTTAATGAGTATCCGAACACAGACCTCACAACCGACATTAAATAGTGATTTTCCAGACGAGGCAGATCCTTCCTATTTAGAGGGTTGTCGTAAAATAACCTTCCTACCTATATATGGATTTGTGCTTTAAACATTGTAAATATGCATATCTCTAAAGTTCTTTCTATACGAGTGACTTTGGCTTTTAAATTTGCTTTAATACGAGTACTTGACCTGATATTCTACATAGACAAAAAAGAAATTCATGAAACTAATTCATGTTTATTTTATTTAATTGTTTTATTCTTTTTTATATATATAACTAGTTAGCTACAGGTGTTTTGGACGTGATCGAAATTGGTGGTATTTTAAAGTTTAACGAATTATTACTCTTGCTTGTTTTTCTCATAGCTGTAAAGAATTTTAAGTGAGAATGAAGCAATATTCGAGGCAGGTGCAGATAAAAGGCAGAAATAAATATTTCAGACTGCATTATGGAGATAAACTTTTCAAAACAAAGACTTTCTTTTTTTTACGTTTTCTTTTTTACGTTTTAGTTTTCGTCTTCGCAGCCGGAAGAGGAAATGCTGAATCAACAATATTCAAAATGGCTGCCGTAGCCGGATTGAACTCAAGAATATATTTATGCAAGTTAACTTCCTACGCAAAAGCAGACTATTTTATTTCCAAATAATTTGCTTATATAAAATATGCGTGTATTACGTTTCAATGAAGTGGCGTATGAAGATTAGGCTCCCCCATAGAAATTATGTAGGGAAAGGCTAAAGATTAATTGTACGAAGACAGAATGAATGGTCGCCAGCGACAAAGAAGACACCAACATCTGAATTTCAATTAAAGATACCAAAATCAAACAAGTGACGAATGAAAATGCGACATCGAAAGTTGAGGGCGAATGGGATAGCGAAAAATGTCTTCCAAATGTTAAACAAATTATTAAGAAAACGGGAAATTTAATAGAAAAAAATAAATGATACTGATCTGTTATATCAGGTCATCCCATAAGTTCTGTCCGAATTTAAACTTTTTGTTAAAATAAACGAAATTTAAAGAGTATTTTATAATGTCTAATGAAGCTGAACATTATTTTTGTTTAGATGTATTTAAACTGATGAAATTTTATTTCCGAGAACAATAAAATTAAATTTTGTTTGATTGAAACCCTGTTAACATGGAAGTACACAAGAATCATTTGAGACACATAAAGCTTTCTGAGTTCAAGAAAGGAAACTCAGCAGCCAATTTATGGAGAGGAATGTGTGAATGAAAGAACTTGCAGAAGATGGTTTGCAAAATTCAGAGATGGAGATTTCACATTTGAAGGTGAAGATCGAAACGGACTTCCAGTTGAGTTTGATGAAAAGCTTCTTGAAACAGCCCTTGAAGAAAATCCTGCTTTATCAGTTGAGGAATTGGCAGTGGTTCTCAGTTCAAACCATACAACTGTTCATCGTCATCTTCAACAAAATGTTCCTAAACTTGGAAAATGGGTTCCTCATGAATTGTCTGAAAACAACCTCAAATCCTGAGTTGACATCTGCTCTTTCCATTCTCGCCAACTTGTTTCACCTTTTTTGAATAGACTTGAGACTGACGATGAAAATGGATCTTTTATCGAAATGTTAAGCGTCGTAGACAGTGGCTTGGTAAAGGGGAAGGACCCCAGCCACATCCGAGAACGGGCAAAAGGTTCTTCTTTCAATCTGGTGGGATCGCCAAGGAATAATCCACTTTGAATTCTTACCACCTAATGCAACAATTAATGCTCAAATATGCTGTCAGCAATTAGAGCGTTTAAACCTAGCTTTGAGGAAAAAAAAACCCTGCTCTAGTGAATCGAAAAGGGGTGATGTTTCATCAGGACAATGCGCGACCCCACACAGCAAGAATCACGTCACAAAAGATCGAAGAACTTGGTTGGGAGAAAATTCCTCATCCACCTTATTCTCCCGAGCTTGCTCCTTCAGACTACCATTTGTTTCGTAGCTTACAAATCATTTGGAAGAAACAGCTTTTGTAAAACAGGAAGAGTTTAAAACTGACATTTGTGAGTTCTTCGAATCAAAGCCAAAAATTTTTTACAGTAATGGAATTAGTAAGCTTGTTAATAGATGGAAGAAAGTCATAGATAATCAAGGAAAATACATTGTTGATTGAATCTGTAATTAAATGTAACATTTGGTCACTTGTTTTCTTTATTCAAAATTCGGACAGAATTTATGGGATGACCTGATATAATATCGGTCCTTCTAAATGTCAGTGTATGAGGGATAATCTCCTCAAAGACGAAGACATGAAGCAACAGAAAGGTTGTTCGACATTAGGATGCCGAGGATACCATGTAAGTATCATGTAGGCAACGATAAAGTTTTAGAGAAAATCGAAACAGACAAGCACTTATACACCATCAGAAAGAAACAGTTAAATTTCAAATGAGGAATGAAAGCTTAGAGAATTAGACACTCACAAGATATAGGGAATTCAAGAGAGATAAAGGAACACAGAACATTACCTACCTAAGGAGTTTGTGGAAATGGTTGGCAGAGCAGGGATTAGGAGAGACAACAAAAAAAAATAAAATTACTAAGAATTACAAGGGAAAGGAAATTGTGGAGAGACATGATAGTCAATATTCAGAAGAGTCATGGCATACAGAAAAAAGATGAATCATCGGTCACGTGATGGAAATTCGAAAACAACAGATACAGGCCAAAGATTGCGCATCGCTTTTCAAGAAGTGGGCCTCGGAAAATGTTTCATACATAAAATATAAGAGAGTAGATGAGAAAATAGTACTATTTCGCATGTAGGTAGACTTTATATCTGAAAATCGCTTTTCTAAACCAATGAGAAAGAAGCATTCTAAAATTTATCATCAAAGCAGAGATAACCTTTTCACATGACGCTAGAATTAGACAACAGGAATCATCTGCTGCCGACATTGGTAACCTAAGCAAACTGCAAAAAATAATTCCACACAAATACATATATCACGTATATATATTTACATATATACGTATATATATTTACTTATATATATATATATATATATTTATATATATATATATATATATATATATATAATTTTGTATTTAGGCAACAATACCTCTTTTATGCAAGTTTCATGAAATACTTCTGAAAATGTACTGCGCTTCAGTCGTTTTTTTTATTTATTGTTTCTTGAATTCTTATAATTTTCTTCGTAGTTCAATTTGGCCTCATTTAAAATACAGGACACTACCAAACTATATCCGGAGCATTCTCGTTGTTAATATAAATGTCTCATTAGTAGGTAAAAAAAAATGTATGCATTATCATTAAAAATATATATATATATATATATATATATATATATATATATATATATATATATATGCAATATTGTGTTGTGATACAACTCCTTATTCTATGCAATATATAGGTGCAGTGTTATGCTGGATATTTTATATATATATATATATATATATATATATTATCGTTACACAGTCTCTAACCAGCAGCTGAAGATTGGCTCGTACATGAAGGTACGTGTCGTTCCTCAGGTGAGACATAATATAATATTTTATATATATATATATATATATATATATATATATATATATATAAATATGTAATATTATACCAGTTATATCTATACATATATATTTATATATACAGGCACAAATATATATATATATATATATATATATATATATATATATATATATATATATATATATATATATATATATATATATATATGCAAGGTTGGTTCTGGAATATTCTCACTCTCCCACCTGAAAAATATCAGATGATATTTATATTTGTACGGAACAAACACCTTCAGGTTTTTCAACAGGCTGAGAACTTTTGTCTTTCCTGTTTTATTTTTCATATATTATCATCTACAGAATTGATTGGTTTAGGTAATATTTACTGACTTCCTTTTGTTTTCGTATAAGTTAACCATTGTTTCATTCCATTGTGTGTAAAGTTTACGCGCACGTTTAAATTATAGATCTTTTAAACTTCATTTTCAAGAAAAATCTATTATGTCAACGAAAGTTGAAAAAAAAAATGATTTATTGTTGTTTTTCTATCATGTTGTTTGTTGAATAAATTATGATAATTGAAATACAAAACTTATCTCAACCTTGAAATTAGAAACGCCCGCACATAGTTATAAGTTTGAATTAAGAAATCTGTTGAAGTTCGATTAACTTTAAAAGAGTCATATTCTCAATAAAAGAGAGCGTGATACATTTTTATTTAATAAAAAGAAATATGCAACTCCGCGCCTTAAAATTGCATTATCAAATTTGTTTTCCATTCTTCAGTGTGCGTAACCATGCAACACGACACGATGTTAAAATAAAAATTTATATGCAGTTCAATGAAACAAATTAGAATGCCATTCTTTTTTTCATAAATATTTTTCTTTAACGCATAATAAAATAGTTATACTATATCAGCGTGACTTTATTTTCTAAATTCATAAATAAACACACTCACACACACGCACACAAAAACGCGCGCGCACGCATACACACATATACACACAAGCATATATGAATGAAGGCAAAAAGAAAACTTATAATAGCTGACGTGTTTCGACCTCTGAGGCAATTTATCATTTTTTTTGTAACAACTCTTTATATACAAAAGCAAACATGTTTTTTTTTTTTTTTTTAATTGGAATCTTTCCAAAAAGGCTGTACAGCCACTAACACGCAAAGGGTTAGAGGGTGTGGCAGAATTAGGATCAGAGCATTAGTAATGAGAAAAAAAAAAAAAAAATAATAATCAGGAAGACAGTAGATATCGACTGGCGCTGCGTTTTAACTTTTTCAAATTAATGTTGGTTGGAAAGCATGGATCCAGAAGGGAGTTTCACAGGCAATAAGTGCGAGAAAATAAACTGTTAGCATAGAAGTTACCATTACATTTAGCTAGCTCAACTGTAAATTGATGTGATCTTGACGCCAGTCTAATATTGCGCTTAAATTGATACAGCCTAAGTACCATAGTAAGGAGCTTATCTGAACAATTACTATGAAAGTATTTATAAAGAGGGAAGAGAGAAGTAACCTTACGGCGATAGGCAAGTGGCTGAATTTGTGCCGCCAGATCAAGATCAATGCTATTGCTGATGCTTCTTTGGATCATATCAAGGAACCCCAAGAAAATAGCAGGGGCACCTATATGGCAGCAATATTCTAAGCATGGACGAATGGTAGACTTATAGATATGCAAGACACATTCTGTAGAGAAAAATTGTCTTACGGGACACAGTGAACCGAATTTCTTAGCAGCTGACCTAGCAATGGATTCAATATAGTATTTCCACTTCATGTCAGCTGAGAACGTTAGCCACAGAAAGCGCAATGAGTCACTTTTGAGAGGTTAACATCAGCCATGCTGATGGAATGCAGAGAGCAAACTCTCAGATGATTAACGGAGAGATTTTCTTTTGGAAGCGTTTTGGAGCATTGACAAGTCATCTTTTGTCCTAGTTACCGAAGGTCTTGAAATTGTTTTGTACATCAGCTGCCATTTTAACCTTGTCTGACGATATTCAGTCACCCCCCCACGAGAGTGTCATGTGGCACAAGGCCTTTTTAACGTGTGCAATTCCCAAGCCATTAGGCTCGGCCAATAAAATAGCCCATTTGAACCCGTATAAACGGGTTCAGGGCCGGTTTTACCTCCCCGAAGGAGACTCCGCCCTTCGGCGTAGCCTCCTTCGGGTTCCTCCCGCCCGTAGGAAGAGAGTTCAAACCGAGCTGTCGGTTCAAAAGTGAACTACTGACTGATTCAAAAAAAAAAAAATGGAACGCTTCACGAATTTGCGTGTCATCCTTACTCAGGGGCCATGCTAATCTTCTCTGTATCGTTCCAATTTTAGAATATGTACTAACCTTGTCTGACTGATCAGCCTTATTATCGAGGCAAGATTAAATGGTTGTGTCGTCAGTGTAGATGCCATATTGAGAGCTGATGTCACCAGGAAGATTAAAAAAAAACAGCGTAGGACCAAGGATAGAGACTTGGGGGACACCCACGTTAGTCCGAAAGAAAATAGAAGTGTGACTGTTCAGGTAAATTTCATTTCACGATTTGATACGAATGACAAGATCAGCTCAAAAATGTTCCCGGAGATACTGTAATCTTTCATCCTGTAGATAAGAACTGAATGCCAGACCAGTCAAAGGTATTTGAGATGTCCAGATCTACACCCCCAGCCTTCGCCGTTTTTAACTAGAGTAAGATAGACTCTTTCCGCAATTATCGTTAGTACATGAGAAGTTGACGTGGAGAAACGAAAGCCGTATTGCTTGCCTGAGAAAAGGTCCTGGGATGAGAGATGTGAACCAATTCAGAATTGATTAGGGCCTCTAGGAGTTTTCGAAAAAGAGTTAGAAGGCTAATAGGCCAATAGCTGGATGGGTCGGACGGTTCATCATAGTTCGTAAAAACTGGAAAAACCTACGATGACTTGCAGGAGGCTGGAAAACACTAGGCAGCGAGACATCTATTATACAGTTAGAGAACAAGTGCCAGTTCGGTAGCATACCATAATGACTATACAGGGATTATGAGGGATACAATGAGGGACACGATCGTGTCCACATCCTTTGTGGGGATCAAGGTTAGAGATGATAGAAAACATGAAAGGGGTTATATGAATGTCACTCAACAGAGAATAAGTTCTAAGTAGCAAGTTAGGCAGGGATACTCCAGACAAGCTAAGAGTAGAGTTTGAGGAGAATTTACGGGAAAAGCATTCGTTTTTTTCAGCAGAAGATTACAACACCCCGAATCGATTGAAGATTGGTGGGGAAAAGAGACCTTGCATTTATTTAGTACCGCATTACAAAAAAGTTAATAATCACTAGAGCCAAATTTTTTATATGCTATTCGGTGCCTCATTCTCTCAGCAAACAAGATTTAGCTCCTTCGAGGATTCGCTTACATTTATTACGAACGGTGGCAAATAGGCACCTGTTATGACGAGAGATGTCACGCTGCGATAGCCGGAAGTAGTGTTTTTTTGTTTTTTTTGCTATGGGGGCAAGGTATTCTGGTGTGAGCCATGGAGAGAACTGCGGTTTCACCTGGTATTTCCGAGAAGGGTTGAATGCGTCCATGCTGGCTTTGACCCAAGAAAAAAACCTCAGTGGTGCAATTTTTAATTGGAAGGTTGAAGAGATCAGTCCAAGAGACCTCACGAAGAAAATCTCGAAATCAGTATGCTAATCAGTATGCTAGTAATGTAAAGAGGTCTTATGGATAGTCCTGTTTAATGGATGCTTGGAAGGAGATATCAATTGCTATCACAAAGTGGTCCGAGTTAGCAAGATGGAAGTAATACGAAGCTCGACAAGAGCCAGGAGAGGAGGTACGAAACAAATTCAGCAGAAGAGCCTGTCGCTTAGTTTCGCTAGGGAAACGAGTAGGAACGTCCATGATTTGAGTAAGGGATTGCACAATACAAGTATTTAATGTCTGCATAGTAGCAACATCAGTGTCTTTGGATGTTTCAGTCACATATCATGGTGAGCATTAAAGTCACCGAAGACAAAGTTGTTCGTAGATGGATGAAGAGAGAGTGTCTATGATGTCGGCTTTTGTGTCTAATGTACTGAAGTCTTGGGAAGATGGGGAGCGATAACGAAAAAAGAGTTAGCGGACAGATTTTAGTTGCGAAAGAAGGAAGGACATGGACCTGGCGAGACAATTCCCTGGCCAACGGAAGGTTATCCCGGATGTAAACATCAAGGTCATGCATGTGAATGATGGAACCTTTTCGACAGAGGGGAAGATAGCCTGCAAGGCACGTTCATAAATATTCAAATATTTGAAAAAAAAAAAAGTAACAGAGAGTTGATAAGAACCAAATCCTCAGAGTAAGGAACATGTTGGCTATAAAAAAAGTCTCCTTTTTGTCGCTATGCGTATTGTTGTTTTAATGATATACTCTATCTGAATTTTACACACACACACACACACATATATATATATATAATACACACATACACACACACACACACACACATATATATATATATATATATATATATATATATATATATATATATATTTATGGAGGAAGAGACAGAGACAGAGAGAAACTGAGAGGGGAAGACATAGACAGTTAATAAGGAAATAAAATTAAATAATCATTTTATCTATCCGAATTGGAGTTTCATAGATATTGTATCCACTCATCAACTGGTCCGATAGGGAAAGTGAATTTATTTACATAAACAATATAGATTTTAAATGACACTACATAATTATCGATAAATGTTGTTAATTTTTGGCAACAAATGAGTGTAAATTTTTTCTTTCTTGAAGACGTCATTTTGATTTGAAATTGTTCGTTTAATTGTATTAGATAATTATATAATCATATTTTTTCCTTATTGATGAGAATCTAGTTATGAAAATTAAAAGAATTGTTAAGAAGTTGAAGTTTTATAACTCTTCAGATTTTATTGGATATTACATTAGATATATTAGATTTCTCTAAATAATTGTGAAGAAATTTATTCGATTTATCTCAGTATTTGAAACGATGGTTCGATATAAGTAAATTTAAGAGATTATATTATTAGTGGAAAATAAATGAAATATATGTCTGCTTTTAATATTTTTTCATCTTTTATTTTGATTTTTTGCATGTTTTTTTTTATTTTAATTTTAAAGAAAATTAAATGAATTCGTTTAAGTAATATAAAAATTCTGAAAATAAATTCAATTTGACTGCCAAAATGTTCTGAAGTGCTGAAAAATTATCTGTGAATCTTCGAGTGGGTAAGTTAAGCTTCTTATTTAATTTGAATTCTTGCTACACCTCCCCCAAGCGCACACGCATACATTTATTTTGAATGTTTAATTCGAAATAATTTATTATTAATATAAATGTTATTCTTAATAATTACAGGTTTCTGAGATGGTATACTTGTTCTTTTTTTACTTTCTTAGAACATTTAAATTAATATCTTCTAGTAAAACTAAGTCAGTTGTCATTAATTTCACTGAATAACAAAAAATAGCGATAGCAACGTAAACACGTTTAACCAAAATATATATATGTGTGTGTGTGTGTGTGCTGGCAATTGTGTGTGCGAAAATAAGGTATATTTACGCAGCCAATATTCAAGTTTAGTTAAAAAGAACCGCGAACATCTGTCAGCTTAATTTTTTATTGCATTTTTCAAATTTTTGTATAAGGTCTTGAAAAGCAACACCTTATGCAAAAATTGGAAAAATACAATAAGCTAAGTTTAAGCAAAGAGACCTTGTCAACTTTTGATGAAACGTGTCTGGTTATTTTATATATATATATATATATATATATATATATATATATATATATATGTGTGTGTGTGTGTGTGTGTGTGTGTGTGTGTGTGTGTGTGTATGTGTATTTAGGCAGCAATCCTTCTTTCATGCATATACTTGTTGGCAACTCTGATATAATAGCCTCATCTACATGCAAAAACAGAAGGCTAAAAATAATGGAAGGCGTATTAATACAAAGAAACCAACACTGACTAATATTAACTTTGAATATGCACACAGTATCTTGACCGTGTTTTGAAAAATGCAAACATTTTATACAACATATATACAACAAACTATTTCTTATGTAACAAGTGAAATATTTAATCCTTGAAAATAGCTAAATGTATAGCCGAAAGCGCTCGGGCGAAAAGAACATTCGGACAGCTTTTATATAATTTATCATCTGAAAAGAAAATAATTGTTAGATCGGAATAGAAATTGTATAAAAAGGTAAATAAAAGCACCTTGTCTGTCGTATTCAATATTCAATATATATATATATATATATATATATATATATATATATATATAAATTAAATCATAAGGAGCCAGGCCCAATCTATCTAGCTCTTTAGGATTTATTTCATTTAGCCCTGCTCTATTTGATGTATTGAGCACTCAACTTTTTAGGTTTATTACTCGCTTGGGTTTTTTTCTTTGGAGTAAAATCTGAAGGCCTTGACCGATTTGTTTTCTCTGTTCGAATGTTTCTATTTTTTTCTTTTTTTTTCCAATTTTTTCTTGGATACCATTTTTTTGATAGGCTTACAAGTTGTGCTATCCGATTTTTACTATAAAATAATATTATTATTTTACGATTTTTACTAGTATATAATAATAATAATAATAATAATAATAATAATAATAATAAAATATATATATATATATATATATATATATAAAAATGAAATGAATTAAATCCGACATATTAATTTTTACTTTATTTTGTTTAAATGTTATTCTTGATGACTCCGATAATTCTAAGAGAATTTGTGTTTTATAACCCAGCAGTATTTGTTATCCAGCCTGAATATTCGAGGAAACTTCTCAGAAAAATTCAAGTTTTGTTTCACCGGAAGCCCTAAGTGTCCGAGCGGTCAGGCACATCAGATCCAATGACGCCTATCGGATACAGGTTGAGGAGGCATAATTTCTGACAATATTTCTCGAATATTCATGCCGGTAAATGTAGTTGGATGAGAAATCTACTGCCACACACACACACACACACACACACACACACACAGATATATATATATATATATATATATATATATATATATATATATATATAAAAGAAGGGAACATTTTATATCATAATAAGCACAAAAGTTTTAATGCAATGGAAGCACAATCAGTCAAGTATTGGTGGGGGATGTGAGCACATGCTGTGTAGACTGATACAGTATGTTATTTGGCCTGTTTCTTCATTTCCCGCCGTTATTTCTGACAGTCGAGTTAAGATATGTGCTCATTTTTAAGAAGGAATCTCCCGACTACGTCTATTCGCCGTATACATCTCACTTGGCTCTACTGAATCCCTTTGAGGAGGCCCAAGTAGGCGTCAAATCTTGAGAGGGTAAGATAAAAGAGATGGGATTGGTTGATTATACCCGGGGTACTTTATCGCCCGCATGCCATTATTTGCTAAGTGATATGTAGTTAGTGAATGTTCACTGTTTGTTAATTAAGATTGCTCCGATAGCAATCCACTTACAGAAATTGTGTTCGTGTTCCTCACACTTTCAAAAACCTAAACAAATAACGTATCTTCATGAAGCTTAGTATGTAATATGATAAATGAGAACTTTATAATTTAAAATTTTACTTACTAAGTAAAATATTGAAGGTTGACATAGAGTGCAAAAGGTTTTCGTTTTTACGGTCCGGGCGATATTTAATTGGGAGTGATTTTCCAAACGATTAGATATCCACCATTCTCTATGTTAGTCTTAGCAGAGTTACGTGGATTTTTTCAATATATCTGGTGAAAGAATACATCATGTATTTATTCCTTTGTTTTTGTTCAGTTTCGCTGATGAAAGTTCAATTTAAAAAATGCGACAGGACCATACGGAATTTTAATAGAGATGCTGGCAGCCTTAGATGATTTTAGCATCGACAAGGTTACAGAAATTATAACTGAAATCGACAACACTGGTGATACACTGGAAAATTTAAGCAGATGATTTTCATAGCACAGACTAGGAAACCAGGCGCAAACGTATGTGAACTCTACCGAACAATCAGCCTAAAGAGCCACATAACAAAACTCACTCTACTAAATCTGATAAATAGAACGCGTAGCTGAATCAGGTCAGAGATAGGGTAAGAACAGCGCGGGTTCGTTAAAAACACCCGAACAAAAAACATTGATATTTATGCTCAGAATGTTATCAGAAAGACTAATAAAAATGCAGAAGGACGTGTACCGGTGTTTTATAGACTTCGCAAAAGTACGCCACAAAGATCTGTTGGAGCTGCTCAGAAGCCTTGACAAATTCGGGAAAGATATTAGAATAATCAAAAATCTCTGGCAGAAAACCGCCTGCATACGGATAAAAATTATTTCGGCAGATGTACAAAAATAGTAAGGGGTGTAAGACAAGGATGTGTCGTCTCACCGGACTTATTCAACCTATACAACGAGGCAATTCTGAGGAAACTGGAAATCATACCAGGATTCATCATTGGTGGCCAAAATCTTAGCAACATACAAAATGCGGGTGGCACAGTGCTGATGACAGACACAGAAAGGAAACTACAGCACCTCCTACAGATGGTAGCGAAGGAGAACGAAATAAAATGTCTAAGCATAAACTACAAGAACACAGAATGCATGGTCATCAGCAAAAAGATAACCCCAAAATGCAATTAACGGGTTTTACACTAAAATCAAGCAGATACAGAAAATTAAATATTTTGGAAGTGTTTAAAAAGAAAATGGAAAGTGTGACACTGAGATCCGAAGAAGTATTGGGATGGCCAAAGACGCATTCCAAAAGCTGAGCATATTAATAAGAGGCAGGAAAGTTTCGTTGAAAACGAACAAAAGATTACTGACCTCTTACGTAATATCTGTCCTCCTGTATGGCAGCGAATGCTGGACAATCCCCTCAAAGAGGAAAAAGAAACACGAAGTAAATGAAATGTGGTTCAACAGAAGGATGCTAAGGATGAGAAACGGTGAGGTTTTGGAGAGAATGGTAACAAAGAGAAAACTTATAATTAACATCAGGAAGGGGCATCTGAAATTTCTGGGACATGTAATAAGGAAGGAAAGCTTGGAAAATCGGATACTCACAGGATGGGATAGAGGGAAAAATGACCAGAGGAAAGTAACGTGTCACATACTTAATGGGCTTGAGCAAGTGTATGGCAGAACAAAACTTATTAAGAGCCAGAAAGGACAGGAGGAGATGGAGGGCCATGATAGCCTACGTCCTGAAGGGACACGGCGTATAAAATAGATTTATTCCTTTCTCAAGAGCACTGGGAAGAAAAAGATGCAGAGTCATAATTTGAACTGCTGTAATCTTTTCCACTGACTGCCGAATGCCTTGCATTTCCCACTATGGCTATTACGCACACACACACACACGTGTGTGTGTGTCTGTGAGTGTGTGTGCAGATGTGCGAGTATGTGTGTGCATGCGCGATCACTTTAATATTTGATTCTCCAAGTATGCGGCGACACCGACATAAAATACAATGCTCCATATTTAGTACCAGAGGCAAAATGTTATGCCTTAGGTGTTTCTTATGACCGGTCACGACTTCAAGTTTCATGTCCGCCGTCGCATCCAATCAACAGGTAACGGGACCAACATTTTTATTGATATGTTATTTCTACGTACCTACCCATGGCGATCCCAAAACTTAAAATAAATTTATCTATCTATCTATCTATCTATATATATATATATATATATATATATATATATATATATATATATATATATATATGTGTGTGTGTGTGTGTGTGCGTGTGTGTAGAGAGTGAGAGAGAGAGAGAGAGAGGAGAGAAAGTGTAAGACAAATACATAAGAGATAGTTCGGACATAGCAATTAATACAGCATGATGGCAGTCACTTTCACGCCTTAATAAGATGTGGAGAACTTAATGCAATTTTCTGTGAAAAGAACATTGAGGCAAGAAACGGTAAGTCATCATGTCCACATTGTCTTTCTGTGTATACCTTATCAAATCATGGTGATTGGCAATATCATGCCGCAGTTCTCTATTCAGATTAAGTGTGGATATTCATTGTCTGAATATCGCACTGATGCGTCAAACTAACTTTTACAATACAGCGTTGATTGCCATGTCCACATTGTCTAAATCTAGAAAGGCTCTGAATCCAACATCTTACGTTCTTCTCCCATAAATATTGCAAAATTTAAGATTATAGTTTATTTATTCCCTGCCATATATGAAATGTTGCATTTCATAGCATTCATAGAATATTTCGTTTGATTCTAAGGATATTTTCTTTTCTTCAATACAATGTAACCCGTATATAAGAGAGCTGTCGGGACCGGAGAAGAAGTCTCTTATATCCGGGTTTATCTTATATTATGGTTTGGTCTATTTTATATACATTAACACAGGCTCTAATTTGGGACCAGAGAAAATCTCTCTTATATCCGGGTTTCTCTTATATCCGGGTTTTTCTTATATCCGGGTCTCTTATATCCGGGTTACACTGTACTCCTTAAAATTTCTACAAATGTCTTCCTTCGCTACTGTTATTCGCCTTCGGACTGCTGTGCCAAAATTTCCGTTGTCTTTTATTATTATTCCCAGATAAAATTTCTCGCTTATACTGCTTTTTGGCATCACAGATTGACCTTTTTGCTGACAGCCATGAATTCCGTCATCATACAATTAAAGTTTAATCACTAATTTTTGCTTGTATTTACGAAAGTGTCTGCTAATTCTCTTGTTTGTTTTTTTTTTCTTAGCAATTAATTTTCTGTATTGAATCTCCCGTAGATTTTTTTAAAACTCCGCTGATAATATTTTGGATAGTCTTCCAAAACAATACAAAATTAGAGGAAAGAAGTGAAGAGAGTGATTTTGCTTCGCCAATCATTTAAGTAGAGACAAACCTTGTTTATCTGTCATGTCCTTTCAAGGTGTAGGCGATCATGACTGTCAACAACTTTCTGTCTTTTGTATCACTTAATAAATCCCTGCCATTTTTTTATAAGTCCTGTTCCTCCATCCATTTACTCAAGCTCATTACGTCATGATTTGTCTTCCTATATCTCTCATTTCCTCTATCTTCCCCCTGAGTTTCAAATTTTTCCATCGCACTTTCATCATTGTATGCCTTAGAAACCTCAACTGACTCTTCCTGATGTTAAGTATTAGTTGCCATTTTGTTTCTATTTTCTCCAAAACCTTGTCTTTACATCATTCCGTAGAACCACACTTCTTCTGCTTCAAATATTCTCTTCAAGTTTGAGGAGATTGTACAAGACTCACGGTCATACAGGATGAGATGTATCATATAGCAGTTTAGTACTCTTTTCTTTGTTTCTAGCGAAATCTTCATATTTCTCAGCACTCTGCTTATCTTTTAGAATGCTTCATTGCTTATCCTTATACGCTTTCGAATCTCAGTGTTGCTCTTTCTGTCATCTATTAAAACACTTCCCAGATATTTAATTTTTTTTGTCCTTCCTTGATTTTGGTACCTCTGATTTGCAATTCGTACTTTTGTCTCATCCAAGATGCATTCTCTCTTCTTGTAGTTGATGTTTCGGCCTTTCTTCTCTGCCTTTCTTTAAAACTCAACATTCAAAATCCTCGTTGTTAGCTAGACATAAACTGTGAACACTCACAGAAGATACACAGCTTTCTCAACCAATAGGCAGGTCTGTCGATATTTCAGCTTAGTACAGCGAATGGCCAAAAGGCGAATAACTGACATTTACGAAGATTGTGTTAACTTAGTGCTTGCCTCTCTTAAAAAAACAAAACAAAAACAAAACATGGAGCTCCTGAGAACTCAAGCACGAGTTAGAAATACGCCGCTAAATCAGCCACGAGCAAGGCCTGTCTCTTACAATTAGATTTTTTTTTCTTTTGCTACGATCCATTATTAATACTATATGAGAAAAACAGAAAAAAATAATTTAAAAACATAATTTTCTCTCACGCTGGTCACCAATGTTTTGTAAAATATTTCGACTACAGAACATCTTAAAGTTACCTAATTATACCTCATACTTCCCCAGTTTTTATTTCTTTGCTCTTCTGACTCTGGGAAATAAGTTAAAAGAAAAGTTTTACTGTAAACGGAGATGAGAAAAGTGTTACCATTATGGCGGGAAAACATTTTTGTATGAATTAGTCTATGTACAATGTGTAAAGTAGTTTTGTTTAGTTTAATATCACAATATAACTCAATTTTATGTTTGTTGTTATAGAATATACAGTTTACCTTGCTTTGGTAGGAGATGTGAGACATTACATAATGTAGATGAACAAAGTTTGAACAGCAGATGATATTTATTTATTTAAAATTGTTTAATTCCTTCCGTCAGCACTGAGAGACATGGATAAATACAGCCGCTTAATTGGAAATAATGCTATTTACACACACTTATATTTAATACCAGGTATTCATGACATGTACTTAGGATTCATCACTAGTTTACTAGTATTACACTGTATTTAAACATGTTTTTCACTGATATATCAGACTTCATTCGACCCCAAACTAAAACCCTATTTCCTCAGTATATCCTTTACTAAAAATATATTTCCACTATGTATATCTTGACAAAAAAAAACTAATTTATAAAAAAAAAGCAATCCTAAAATGGAGCTGTCTGATGCGCTAAAATGGTTATCCTTGCAAAATTCTAAGATTTTCATACGACATTCCTATGACATTTTATGGCAAGTCTAAAATAAGAAAAATATACAATCATATTAATCTTCTATGTGCTGCGTCTCTTTAGAACATGGGCGATTATGGCTCTCCACAATTTTCTATCCCTTGTAGCCCTTAACAGCATTTTTAGTCCCCCGCCCGCCTTTTCGCCATCTATTCACACACGCTAATCAAGTTTATGGCTCACTGTCTTACCCCCGTATCTCCGCTGCCCTCAATATGTCCTGTGAGGTTTAATCTTTCCAAGACATTTCCATCATTATGGACCCTTTTTATTTCAGCTGCCCTTTCCTGATTCTGGCCATACGTATTCTTTTTGATGCCATTGACTACCCTGTGCTTAATCACTCTGTTCAGGTATTCTCAATATGCCACTGTAGAAGCATATGACTGTGGCCTTCGATTTCCTTCCCACTCGTGGTTTGATTTTGCAGCATTCACGGCAATGCGGGAGGATGGATATCACATGGCAATCATGCAATCTTTACAGACTCAAAATTCTATTGAATATCCACGTGGCTTGCGTTTCATGTTTCATGAATTTGCAAGTTCAAACGAAATGATAACCTTTCTGATGAAGATGTGTCATTATGACTCCCCACATTGCCGAAACCTTTCAGTATCCTCATTGACCTCAGTAATGACATGACGATATTTCTTTGAATTTTCACCATATAAAATCGTGATTCTAATGCTTAGGGCACGAATATATGAATACGCTATTCTAAAATACATGAACTACAAGAATTTTCATTTTACAGCTGGGTTCCAGTTATTTTCTAAAATTTCGTCCCTATTCCATGGACTGCATGCACAACCATATCTGCAATCTGACAGTTGCTACTGGTCTTGCTGGATTATCCTCTTGGATGGGCTATTCTATTTTGATGCCATAGACCCAGAGTGTTTTATTCTTCATTAGAACACATTATATTTGTTCGAACAAATAAATGATTTTTTAAATCAATAAATTCTGCAAAAATATACAAAAAAGAGAAATGGGAGTAAGACAAGTGTGTAGTTTCTCTCTGGATGTATTCAACATTTGCAGTGAGGCCAACCTGAGAGACTTAAAAGTACTACCAGGATTTATTCCAGTTTTAATTCATTTTATATATACAAGTAACAGTGTTGATAATAGTTGCATTAAGGAAATGACAGAACTCCTACAGAAATTAATACAGGAAATTGCGAAGAAACGACTAAATATAAATTGAAAAAGACCGAATACGGTTGTCAGGAAAAGAACAACATCTCTATCTCCATGTCCTTGTATTTGGACAATTTCTCGATAATTTTTACGGAGGTGTTTCTCTCAAATGCTACTGCTACCTCAATAAACACACATTTCCTGAATTTCTTGTCTTTTTATGATAATATCAGGTCAGTTGGTTTTTATTTCTCTGGCAGATTAAATTGTCATGTCGCAGAGGATAGTTACATTGTTATTTTGGGTTACTCTGTCTGGTTATTGGTCATACCATCTCTTTGTGGTTTCGATTTTGATCTGCTTGCATATCTTCCAGTGCACTGATTATTATTATTATTATTATTATTATTATTATTATTATTATTATTTCCTTTGATTTCTGCCCTGTACACATTTCTGTCTGAGTCCCGTCAAGAGACCTAAGGTTAGAAATCGCATCATAGCACTTTCCAATGACAAATAAATAAATAAATAAATATTTTACATAGATAAAGGCCTTCGTAAAGGGTGGACCCTACTTGTGAGAATATTTTTTTTTGTATTTCTTTGAGGCATGGACTTCCAGAAATCCCTTCAATGAGTCTACTGGAAACTTTTCCAACCAATCCTAGCGCTCCAACTTCAACAGAGATCGTTGATATTCCCATATGCCAAATTTTTGATATTTTATTATTATTATTATTATTATTATTATTATACGCGTTAGTATCTCTCTAAGTGAATATCTACAAACGTTAAGTAACACCCATAAATCACACGACTTTTACTGTCAAATGTTTCTTTCTACAATTGAAACTATCAACGATTCACTATTTTTTAATGAACTCCCCTGAAATAAGACGATGACGCCACTAAGAAGCAGTGGGTTGGCTGCTGGGAGTGAAAAAACAAGAAAATGACTTCAGAAGGAATCGGAAACCCAAATCCTAAACAGGAAACAAGTGATAAACCTCTACTGGTATTCAAAAGACCGGGAAGGAGCCTAAACCGGGCGATAGGAGAAGGTAAAAGAAAATCATTATTCGGTAGGAATAAAGATTCATAGCTAAATATTTGTATAGATCAGAGCAGATTCGCTTCTATCAGTATTTACCCACGAACAACGTCATATTTATTTTGCTCAACTCAAATATTTATAAACGAAGAAAAACTTTTAGAAAGTTATCTGACTTGTTTTTATTTTGTAAAAGTCAAGTCTGAAAATGTGCTTACCTCATTAATATCTGCATATTTTTCTACTTTATTAATTCATGTAAATTTTCGCTTTCATTAAAAATGTATATACTCATTTGTTCTTTAATTAAACGGAATCGATTTGTAAAAATGTAACAAATACAAGTTTCCCATACAAATAATTGCTTCTATTACATATATATATATATATATATATATATATATATATATATATATATATATTGAGACATGTTTCATTTAATAATATGGACAAGTGTTGTCTATCTAATTTATATAAATTCTTTTCATATCGTCTGATAATCTTAATAACATTATCATTAAACGAAGAAAGAAAATCACAATATTGATACATATTTTTTAATCCTATCTAAGCTTTCGGCTTACATAAGCCATTATCAAAGATGACTATTACATTACAATATATTAAGCAATACACGGACAAGACAGTGATGATAGTCTCTTTCTGTTTACATGCAAGATTTTCAAGCAATGGCAAACTCGTGTATATAAGACGCTGGAAATTTTTCATGTAAACAGAACCAGACTATCATCACTGTCTTACCCGTGTATATCTATTCATCTATCTATCTATCTATCTATCTATCTATCTATATATATATATATATATATATATATATATATATATATCGATTCCAGAAAAGAGCACTTTTTGATATATATATATATATATATATATATATATATATATATATATTGTTTTTCTTTTTGTACGCAAATATCAATGACGTATGGACAGCTTCAAACGATATTGGTAAATAAAAATAAAGTACTATTAACTTATTTTTATTTTAAATTCAGGGATTGTAATAAAAACTCGGAGTCTAGTTCGGTTTAATGTGTGTTTATTGAACGCAATTGAAGAGTCTTGCCGTTTTGGCTAGGAAGGTGTGACTTATTCAAATTATAAGACAAGGGTGGTAATCAGGTTTTCTTACCACATGGATCAGTTTGACACCATATCGATACAATGAACAGTATCCCTTAACTAAAATGTTAAAAAATCAATATATCTCGATTTAAAAAAAATATGTCTCGCCTTGAAAAAAGTCTAATGAAAGATAATCTACAAAAATTACTACGAAAAATGTTCATTATTTTTTACGAGTGGACATGTTTTCTTAAGTAGTCCTTGAAAAGCTAATAGAAATTAGCATGACTGTTTTTTTAAAATCATGTTTATTGTTGTGCATTACCATAATATACGATATTTGATAAGTAATCAGGTCTGCTGCTAGGAAAGTTGGTTTTCAGTGGCTTGCCACTTTTTATTGTCAGAATGCATCTTACGCATTTATGAATGTACCATTCGTCCGCGGATTGAATAATACTGCTATATCTGGTCTGCTAGTCCTACTTTATATCAAAATTCTTCAGAAAATTCGAGGAAGAATCTTTATTATAATCGATCTTGAAATGGCATCTGAACTTCAGTTTCTCAATGGGTGACTACTTTGGAATACCAGGTGTTGTAAGCTTGGATGTGCAGGTGGTGTCATGGATAATTGTAAATTGTTAATCGTAGAGCTAAGTTTCAATTCACGTCGGGTTCGCTACATTCACATACACGCAAAATGCCATAGGAAAAATATGAATTGACTTCAATCACTTTCTCACCGACATAGCATGGCTTCTCTCTGTCTTTTCAACAAATATTTTCATAGCAATTGTTCTGATAAACGCTCATCCTTAGTGTTTAAAATGCACGAATTTAAGAACGCTACTAGATTGGCTACTAGTTATCAATGCTGTACTAGTGAACTACCAAGGTGCCACCATATATTCTGTTCTAAAAGTTTCTTTTCTCATACTTCTTGCCTGTGGAATTACCATCCGATTTCTTGCTTCCTTATAAGCTTCAACAATTTCAATGCAGCGTCTATCGCCATGTCGCGTCTTGAAGAAAATATAATAAATGCTAATCTACAAAAAATATTATCATAAAAAATAATTTCATTATTTCTTTTTTTTTTTTTACGAGTGGACAAAATAGATATATTGTTCCCGAAAAACTATTATAAACAATTATAATTAGTGTTTAGTTTTTGTGCATTATCATAATATAACAGGGTAAAGTAATCGCAGAAAAGCAATCATTTAATTTAATGTCTTCTTTACTATAGTTATTTTTTTAAATTTTTATTGACGAATGTAACAAAATTTACTCAAACGCGAATAATATGTAAAAGTTAAATCCACATTTTTTTTATTCGTAAAAAGAAAATAAATCTATTAGTCTCTGCATATATTTGTTTGATGAGGTATTATGTACACTATTTAAATTATTCGAACTATTGTCCTCATCTTTGTCGACATATTTATTACAACGTTTCGGCAGTTGTATGCTCCGGCCTTCTTCAGGTGGTTGGAATGTCGAACTGAAATCTTTATTTCGCTCACAGGAGTAGACTGTTCTAGTTCCCCGTGCCATGTTTAATGGATGTCAGTTATCAGTTATCTCCTGTTAATTCCCCTCTCCAAGTTCTCCACTGCCTTAACCGGGTATTGAACTTACATTCTTTGGGTCGTGTCACTGGATCTAATCAACGCCTTTATCCATGTGTCCTTGACATTCCAACCGCTTGAAGAAGGCCGGAGCGTAAAACGGCCGAAACTTTGTAATAAATATGCCGAGAAAGTTGAGGTCAGTGGTCCGAATAATGTAAATAGTGTATCTGTTAGTCTTAATAAGTGATGCTAATCTATTTACTTGCGCGCCCTAAGATGTCTGAACAGGCATTTTAGCTAAATAGCTGCATTGTGCGTGACGTTGAAACACACACGTTAGCTTGTCGTGAGTTTTCAGACAATCTAAATATAATGTTCTATGTTTTCTATTTCTAAATTACTGAATTTTCAGCTGAATGTCTAGCTCTTAATCTTCCTTTCTTTTGTCATCCCATTGTTACTTACTGAAACCAGTCAACTCTGGTTATAAATATCATGTTTTATGTCTGACCGTACATCTCTGTCGGCTTCACTACACGCGCGCACAAACATACGAACCTATAGGAAGGTGTTCCGGAGGTAATTAGGTCTTTCACTGCCATGAATTATGAGTCAAACAACCGAGTCAAAACAAAAAGTTGAACCCGTACAGAATTAGTTTATTATCACTTCTGTCCGAAACTCTGTTCTTTATGGCGCATTTCATAGATTAATTGATAAAACTTTCAAAGAAGTAATTTCGGTTTCCTCATCAGCGTTCGCTTAAGAACCGAACACCGTATTCCATCATCTGCAGCAGACTTCTAACCAGGAGTGCCTGCCATTCATTATTCAATCGCATCGTAATAGGTGAAACTAATTGGTTTTGTGTATCGGAAGAAAACGAACTGGTATTAGTTATCTCAAAAAGAGAAACTAGTAAGAGAAACAAAACCATGATTCCATCTACCGAAGTCTCGCTTTCTGTCTTGCAGAATATGAAAGGTGTCGTCCATTACGATCTACTGGAACATGGAAGGACCAACATATCAAATATTTATTACAGGCAATTTGATTTGCTAAACGAAGCATTACAAATAGTGTTTACTGCTTTGGTGAACGGAAAATGGTTATTTCCTAGCTCGGCCATGCAATGTCAAACCCAAGAAAACAGTGCCCCAGGAAAAATAATATCGTTAGGATGGGAGGTTCTTCCATTTCTATCCGAAAGTGTGTTCTTAATGGCGCATTTCATAGATTAATTGATAAAAACTTTCAAAGAATTAATTTCGGTTCCTCATCTGCGTTCTCTTAAGAACCGAACACCTTATTCCATCATCTGCAGTAGACTTTTAATCAGTGCCACAGGTAAATTGTCAACATTTCGCGCATGCACATTGTTTGTTGGTGAGGACTAATCATGGAGGCCTGCATCAACTGCATCGGGAAGGAAGCACTGCTCTGGGTCAATATTACGCAAAAATTAGTATAAATCTGCCATGCCATTTTAACAGATATATTTACCAAAATTACAAAAAAATATATTGAAATTCTAAAGAGCAACATTTATTCAATATAATCACCATTGGCTTCAAACAAGACCTCCAAATAACTATGGAATCTCCTGCATCTTTTCTGGACGGTCTTCTTGTTTAAGTTTTGAGTTTTGTTGGTCCGAGCCCAACAAATAATAGAGTTGCAGTCTAGGGACTTAGGTGTTCAGATGTAAAGGGGGAGGACCTATGGAATGACGAATGGATGAATAAAGTCGCCATCACTAGTAATCACTCAAAACACCTTCGTAAGTACCATTATACTCATCCAACTCTTTCCGAATCTTCTGCACTCTCCTCAAAGTGGCATCCAAACACTATGAAATGTCCGTATTGAAGATTCTGGCGTGAGTGTCAAACAGTGCAGAATGGGTTTCCAAATCTAAACTATAAAGTGACAAAAATTTACCCATCGCATCCTGTATGTACAGGATGCGAGTGCTATTTGAGGACATATTGTTTTAAGTTCCTACACACTCAAATCATTTATAATATTATTTTTTATTTTTATTTCAGATAACCCAGTTAGAGGAAGATGTTAATCCAAGATATGAAAAGACATGCAGTTATTGTTGCTTTAGCTGCAAAACATAGGGATTTAAAAATCAGTAACTTTTTACATGTTGCCAAATCATTTGTTCATAACGTTCGGTTGGAGCTAGAGGGATGTGATTGCAATGTTTCCCCTGTAGCAAAAAGAAAAAAGCATTCACAGCGCTCTGATGCCGTGAAAACACCAGAATTCATGTGGAATGTTCAAACCATCATCGATGGGAACCTCGGAAGATCAATGGGGTTCATCCCCAAAGAACTACAGGTATCAGAGTGGACTATCAGAACCGTGGTACATCTGGACATCCGATATAACTGGTGGTTGCATAGAATAATTAGATTAAGAAGTATAATGAAGGATATTTGTGTCAATTTAAATTAAATATATACATTGTTTGCTAAGATATTGCTGTTTATTTAACATACTAAACATGTCCTCAAATAGCAATCGCACCCTGTATGTATGTATAAATTTACTGTGTGTGAGTGTGTGCATGTTTGTATATACGAAGAAACGTGTACCCTAGTGATGAGGATATCATTTATTATATAACACTAAATATTCATTTATCATTAGAAATCATTTCTTTGTCAATGCACTTAATTCACTTTAAAATCTTAATAAAGCACATCCGAATATACTATTTACAAATATGTCAAATAAAATTTAATTTATATGTCCGTGAAATACCAGCGTATACTGGAATTCGATCTTAATTTACCAATGTTTTTTCGATGCTATCTGTATTACTGGTTTTAGTAAATTGAAGCTTACACTGGAGATCGGGTAGAAACAAGTGTTCACAATACAGCGGCATTTTTTATATTGGATGTGCGGGTGGTGTAATGGATAGACTTTCAAAATGAGGAATCGGAGCAACGAATTGTAATTTTAGTTGTGGTCGTTACATTCTTATACGCCCAAATACTTTTGTAAATCCCCTAGCTATGGGTTAAATAAGAGAGCAGACTGGAATCTTCATCCTTGATTGGCATCCAGTCTAGGAGACGAGCAACTCTTAACGCAAATCTGTAGCTTGCTCTAGCGATGCACATAACAGGCAACTACCAACAAGATTGCGGAATTCACAAAAAATAAGATAGTCCCCACTACAGTAGACCTGATGATACTTTGTGTTTTAGTTGATTACAGTAGGGCTGAATAGTTAGGATTGACGCCTGCTTTTTCAGGTCCCCTGTCTGTTTTCCTAATTTATTTTCGACCGTTCCTGCTATATTGATAATCACTAACTGTAATCTCCATATTTTTGGATAGACAGAAATAATAAATAATTCAATTTGAAAAGTTATGGCCTACCAGAACGCCAAAGTCTATTATTATTATTTTTTTATTTCCTTTGTTTTCTGAGGTGTACATATTTCTTTCCGGGCCCGCCGAGAGACCTAATGTTAGAAATGGCATCATGACGCTTTCCAGTGGCGTAAAAAACACATATTTTACATAGATAAAGCCCTTCGTAAAGTGTGAACTTTACTTGTTAGAACAATTTTTTTGTATTTCTTTGAGGCATGAACTTCCAGGAATCCCTTCAATTAGTCTACTGGAATCTTTTGCAACCAATCCTAGGGAACCAACTACAACAGGGATTGTTGATTTTCGCATGTGCCACATTTTTGAGATTTCAATGATTATTATTATTATTATTATTATTATTATTATTATTATTATTATTATTTTCTTTGATTTCTGGCGTTTACACATTTCTTTCCGGGTCCCGCCCAGGGACCTAAGGTTAGAAATGGCGTCATGACACTTTCCACTGACAAAAAAAAAAAAAAAAAAAAAAATTACATAGATAAAGCCCTTCGTAAGGTGTGGGCTGTACTTGTCAGAACAATTTTTTGTATCTCCTTGAGGCATGGACTTCCAGGAATCTCTTCAATTAGTCTACTGCAATCTTTTCCAACCAGTCCTAGGGCTCCAACTACAACAGGGATTGTTGATGTTCCCATATGCCACATTTTCGAGGTTTCTATTTCAAGGTCCTTGTATTTTGACAACTTTTTGAATATCTTCAAAGATACATTGCAGTCAGCAGGGACTGCCATGTCAATAAGGAGGCACCGTTTTTGTTTATGGTCTTTAATAACAATATCTGGTCGATTGGCCTTGATTGTTCTGTCAGTGTGTATTGTGTAGTTGTGGGGAAAATTGTGAAAATGGCCTACCTCGGAAACGCGTTTGAATCTGCGCAGTATGTAAACTCTGGTCCTTCCAACTGTAAAAAAGAAAACCAAAATGGCGGCGCCCGCGTTTTATGCCGAGCGGTCTCGGTCAGTTAACGTGAAATCTCGTTGCCTCGTGATTCGCATGCAAATCGTGGTCGGTCCGCAGCTGTATAAAGCAGGCTCGTTTCTGCTGTTTAAGACGAGAAGGCCTTCGGCTCGTGAGAAGGTTGGACGTGCGACACCGGTTTTCTTTGTGCCTACCTGCTATCATCAGTTGAATTGTTGAGTTACACACCACAAGCTATTTCGGCAATGGACAAGTTCGATCTAAAGTTGATCCCAGAATTCGACGGCTCCCCCACGGGCCCGACTATCGTCGAATGGTTTGAAAAGGCCGAACGTGTTTGCAGGGTGTCCAAAATAAAGGAACCTGCACTAGTCATCCCACTGAGACTCACGGGAGGAGCCTACGCAGTATATCAACAACTCGGGGACGATGCTGACCCAGAAGAGATCAAGGACGCCCTGTATACGGCCTTTGGAATAGATCCGTTCATCGCTTGGAAACAGTTCGTCGGACGACGGCTCGAGCCGGGTGAGACCGTGGATGTTTACCTGGCTGATTTGCGAAGGCTGGCAGTACCGTTTGGCGGAGCAACGGACCGCATACTGGGTGCGTCTTCACCAGTCGGCTTTGGACATCAAGATTGGACACACTGGGAATTGACGAATTGCTAGCCAGGGCCCGAAACATCTTGAAGGACACGGAACAGATCGCGGCAGCCGTGAGAACGCCTGAGACACCGAGGAGGGCCCAAAGTGCTACAAGTGCGGTGGACACAACCATTTTCTCTAAAGGGACTGCCGGAGCCGAAGTGACGTAGGAGGGAGCAGCAGACGGAACCGAGCACGACTACGCTGCTATCGCTGCAAAGAGTTAGGCCATGTAGCACAGGATTGATCGGGAAACGAGTCCGGGGACAAGGTGCTGTCGCAACCCTTGCCCCCTCTCGGTCAGTAAATGCGGCATTGCCTGTTGTGGTGTCGGGACTGTGTCAGTCCTAACAGACGGAGGGAGTCATGCCAAAGTCGACGTCTTGGTGGCACGTCAAAGGCCCCTCGGGTACGACCTGCTACTTGGGATTGATGCGATCCGTGCGTTAGGAGGCATGATGATCACGCCAGCCGGAAATGTGGAACTGGGTGAAAGAAGAAAGGTGTGCAGCCCTTTGCGTTAGTGAGCCGGATTTCGACGTCTCCTTCAATTCCGACGAGAGAGTGTGGACCGCCAGGTGGAAATGGGCCCAAAAGACCCGCCAGTTCAGCTTCGCATCAAGGTCGCTGAGTACAAAGTTCCAGACAGCATCAGAGGAAAATACGAAAGAGCTTCAGCAGTGGATTGTGAACGGCTGTCTGATTCCGTACCCCAGGATAGACAGGGACCCCCAAAGGGTCTGATTCCCTTGATGGCAGTCGTGCAGGAGCAGAAACAGAAGGTGCGTCCGGTACTCGATTACCGCGAATTGAACGACTTTGTGGATGCTTTCACTGCCGATGCAGAAGTGTGCGCACATAAGTTGAGAACGTGGCGGCGGCAGGGAGTCAATGTGTCGCTTCTGGATCTGCGGAACGCATATCTTCAGATTCACATCGACGAAGCGCTGTGGCCATTTCAAACGGTTATTTTCAAAGGCCAACGCTTCTGTCTTACGCGGCGGCTAGGATTTGGGCTAAATGTAGCGCCACTCATCATGAAATCCGTTATAGACGCCATCGCATCGCAAGACCGCACAATTGAAAGTGCCACATCAGCATACGTTGATGATATCTTCATTAATGAAAGTTTGGCCTCTGCATCGCGTGTAAGACAACACTTTTCGGATTACGGTTTGGTGTGCAAGGATCCGGTGCGACTGAGAGATGGAGCAAGAGTTCTTGGCTTGCAGGTCTGGAAGAAAATGGCACCCTCCGATGGAAACGAGGAAGTCAAATTCCGGAAGCCCCTGATGTGTTGACCCGGCGGCGCGTATTTTCGTTGTGTGGGAAACTTGTTGGACACTTCCCCAGTGTGTGGATGGCTCAGGGTGGCAGTTGCATTCGTCAAGCGCCTGGCAACCGCAGCAACCAACGGATGGGATGATAACATCAAAGATCCCCTCTCTGTCGCATACCAGCAGAGATGTTAAGTAGAGTGCGGGGAACTGGATCCCGTCGGAGGAGACTGGTGCATGAGTGGTGACGAGATCACAGTCTGGGTGGACGCGAGTTCCGTGGCGACAGGAGTGGCATTGGAAGTAAACGGAAATGTCATCGAAGATGCGTGATGGCTGCGTCCGACTAATGATGCCAGGCACATTAATTTGGCTGAACTCGATGCGGCACTTAAAGGAGTGAATCTGGCTCTCCAGTGGGAGGCGTCAACGTTGCACTTGGTCACTGATTCGGCGTGTGTGCACCGGTGGATTTCAGACACCTTGACCGGGAAGGCACGGGTGAACACAAGGGCGGCTGTGAGATGCTGGTCAGGCGACGGCTGGGCATTTTGCGATCGTTGGTGGACGAATATGGATTGACCGTAGACGTGACACTCGTGCAGTCCTGTCAGAACCGTGCAGATCGCCTCACCAGAGTACCGCACAGGTGGCTAGAACTGCTCAAGAGAAGAAACACCGGCAGTGGCAGGGAGACGACTGGATGAGGACCAGGTTGCCAATACGCATCGTCAATGCGGACATCCGGGCGTGAAACGAACTCTTTACTTCGCCAGGTTAGTCGACTCGCAGGTGTCCAGAGAAAGCGTTAAATCCGTTGTGAAGGCCTGCACAACCTGTCAGTCGATCGATCCGGCACCCGTTCACTGGGAAAGGGAGAACTGAGCGTGAAGAGCAACTGGAGCAGACTGGCAATGGACATAACTCACTACAATGGTGAGAATTTTTTAACACTCATTGATTGCGGTCCCTCCAGGTTTGCGGTATGGCGGCCGCTGCGCAGACAAGACGCGAGCACCGTCATTCGACTGTTGGAGAATGTTTTCCTGGACCGAGGCCCACCCATGGAAATACTGACGGATAACGATACTGCGTTCACCAGTAAAGATTTTAAAGAATTTGCGGACACTTGGGACGTGCATCTGCGGTTTCGATGTGCCTACTCGCCAAGTGGAAACGGCATCGTGGAGCGGAACCACAGAACCATCAAGACCATCGCAGCCAGGAAGGGCTGTACAGTATCAGAAGCGGTTTACTGGTATAATGTCGCCCCGAAGGATAACATTTCACCATCCACGGCGCCGGCTGATGCACTGCACAAATATCATGTCCGCGTGAAAGGCATCGAAGCCAACCCGCTGCCTGAACTAGAAGTGACTGGAGGGAGATTGAAAAAAGGAGACATCGTTTGGGTCAAAAACCCACGCGGCAAGTGTACGACAAAGTACGGCACTGGACGTGTTACGGAGGTTATCAGCCCGCAATCTGTGAGAGTTGATGGGGTGCCTCGTCACATTAAAGACTTGCGACCGGTGACGCAATCACTACCGCTACCGAGCGATGAAAGCGATTCCGAGTCTGGAAGTAGTGAGCGTTCAATCTGCCTTGAGTTAGACCTGCAGGGCAGCGATTCTGATAACAGTAGCCTCCCGGCGGACACAGTGTTTACCGACACTCAAACCACAGACGAGAACACGCACGAGGATGAAGCTTGTGTTATCCCCCTTCGGAGAGGGGACTCGACGGCGACGATCGCCACCTCCCCTGCCCTGTTTGTGATCATGAGATCAGTGGGGAGTGTGGGGAAAATTGTGAAAATGGCCTACCTCGGAAACGCGTTCGAATCTGCGCAGTATGTAAACTCTGGTCCTTCCAACTGTAAAAAGAAAACCAAATGGCGGCGCCCGCGTTTTATGCCGCGCGGTCTCGGTCAGTTAACGTGAAATCTCGTTGCCTCGTGATTCGCATGCAAATCGTGGTCGGTCCGCAGCTGTATAAAAAAGCAGGCTCGTTTCTGCTGTTTAAGACGAGAAGGCCTTCGGCTCGTGAGAAGGTTGGACGTGCGACACCGGTTTTCTTTGTGCCTACCTGCTATCATCAGTTGAATTGTTGAGTTACACACCACAGTAGTCCCATAGAATTGTAACAGGCCTATCTCCGTAACCGGGTCTGGGTGGTGTTCATACCAGTTTCTTTAAGTTTCCTTCCCGTAGAAGTTGCAGATTTTCCAGTGCAGATATTGGCCCACTCTGTCATGTCGGGTTTTATATTCAGTGGTGCCAACACCGTGCAACCTGATACAAGATGATCAATCGTTTCTGGATACTTATCACTGAATCTGCATTTGGGGCTGACACAATATTTTAGTATATGTGCTTGATAATTCCTAGTTAGCAAGCATTGGTCTTGCGCAGCAAGGATAAAACCTTCAGTTTCCGCTTTCAACCCTGCACTACGTAGCCACTGATGGGTACGGGTTTTGTCTACGTCAGCTTGTTTCGTACAGGCAGAGTATTGGCCATGAAGCGGTTTATCTTGCCATCGCTTCTGTAGCTGGTCGGTTGCATTCGTCTTTGCTGTCTTTTTTTAGGTATTTTGCAGTTTCAGCCGGTGTATTGTGCTGTAGTTGTATCTCTACGCCCATTTGAAACTCCATTTTGAATTTGTTGGCTTCTTTCATTACGGCGTAAAGACGCTTACTACTTTCTCTTTTTGATTTGCTTCTTCCGTCGCCGATTTATTGACATACCAATTCTTTCACCTGACCCTGAAGATAAATGCAGTAAGCCCCCGGTTTACGAGAGTCCAGACTCCGTTGATTCGTGGCTACGACGCAGTTTCATTTACGCTTGTTTCGACTTCTGCCATTTGCATCGTACATAAGGCGGCGAGGGTCAGTTCCTGGTTGCACGCCGTAGTGGACTGTTGATCATTCGATCTCTTTCGTTGTGTTGCGTTTGTAGTAGGAACTTATTGACCTTCATTGTGGCTCCCGGGCGTTGTGCAACCAATTCTGATGGCGGAGCTTCAAAGAAAAGGAAATCCATCACCATGGAAGTGAATTTAGACATTGTTGAATGCTCTGATAAATGAAGAAACAGCGATGAAGATTGTCTTACGTAGTTCGACTGCAGCTTAAAACATGTAAATGTGTGTATAAACATTGAGTTTCCTGTAAGGGATGAAAACATTTACTTGTTAAATTATCATTTGGTGAATTCCCGATGAAAAGGAAAAACTAATTCTCGTTTGTTTTTCCCTCTCCCTCAGATATACTCGTAATTTCGAGTACTGCAAGAAAGAGAAGATCTTACGCTTCATCATTTCATCTATTGAGGTGATGGTAAGCACCATTGGCAATAAACATAAAAGAAGCTTAATTCTATTTAATTTCATTATATCCATTATTTTCTTTTCATGATATGCATTATATTTATCTACTCCATGCGTTTTTAGTCCTAATTATGTAACAAGATGACATATAAATGTGTTATGTCCTAGATTTACTTTACTATTAAGTTAGCATAGGTAAATGGCGTAAGTACTAATTCATGGATAAATCACGGGTACGTCACGACTTACAAGAAAAATCTTGTTACGACGCATCGTAAGGAAAGAATTCTGTCGTAATTCCTCATTTAAAGTATTTTTTGCGAGCTGTAATCATTAAGAGACTTTTTTCTATTTTAGATAAAGACTGATTCATGGGTTTGTCATAAAATGTACATCTGGAATAAATATTTTTTATTATCATTTCTTGACCATTAAAATTCTCGCTGCAATGTTTTTTGTTTTTTTTTAGTCAATCAGTATGTTCACGCCTATACGTTAGCATGGAAGTCATTTACAGCTATAAGTGCTCTGTTAACTCGCAGACTGCATTCTATGTGAGTAATATCATCATATTCTAAAAGCAGTTATGAGTTTTAATACTTTTATGTGTGCAGTAATCAACTATCAATGTTAATTCTATTATTAGCCTTTTCTTAAGAATGCAACATTCGGTATTCATTGATCGAACAGCGATTATTAATTTCGGTTGAAATTTATAAAAGCTTTCTCTCAAAATATTTTTTCTGGAAGATAGGTTGCTCAAGTCTGATAGTTTTTAACGCTCTTTCTAGTATTGATGAGGATTTCCTTCCCAACCTTTGTTTGAAGTAGCGTGGAACTTTAACTTTGTTGCTTTTATTGAAAGTTCCCAAGTGATGTGGTTTCTCTTATCTGACACAGTTCTTTATTGGTCATTTTATAGCACTAGTCCACGAGGTTCGAAGAAGGATAGTCTTTGCGAAGATTTACGGGCTTCCCTCGCTCAAAGCTATTTTAACCATTGATCTGAGAAAGCGTTTTCATACAGGTTACTGTTAAGATATTTCTGGCCAGGTTTGGCGCCAATATGAATGTCTCGATCTGACGATGCTATTTAATAACATGACTCGTGTAGGTATTTAGCTATTCTGTTACACCTACTTTTAAATTCATTTGATGATAAGGTAAAGCAGACAGGTATTATATTATCAATAGTTTCATCAGTGTCTATTAGTTTTAATACCAGCATTAGCATTACACAAACATACCCAGATACAGTGCGTGTTTATAGATCTCTCTCTCTATATATATAAGATATGGACGCACGGTGGAGTAATGGAAAGGTTGGGGAATCGGAGCTCCTAGTTCGAATTCCAGTCGGATCCATTACTTTCACTTACGTGCTAATACCATTGGTAAAGGTATGAATTTTCTTCTCCCTTCAGGTATAGCTAAAAAGCAGGGTAGACTGGGTTCTATAACCTTGGGTGGCAACTGGTCTAGGAGAATGAAAATCTCTGATTTCAAAAAACGGCCTGAAAGAGTTCTGAGGTCCGTCAGGCCATCTTGCCTAAGAAACACAACTTCTACTACAACTGCGGGTCACAGGATTTACATATATCTCTCTCTCTCTCTCTCTATATATATATATATATATATATATATATATATATATATATATATATATATATATATATATATATAAGTATACTATATTTATGGGAAACAGTGCTCCATATCAAGAGTAGAATAAATGTAAATATAAATGGGTGCACCGAGTTTAAAAACGAAGTCCGACACTGTTTCATAGTTGAACGAAATTTTCAGGCCATGTGTATTAATATATGGTGGGTCAGGGTGCATTTATTTGTCGCTTGTTGTATTATTCTGATAGCGGCTATATTTCAAGTTATTCTCAATGATAATGGTATTCAAATCCTGTTATATAGAGATGCTGTTTATTAACTTTTAAGTAATCATTTATTATTGATAAATTACTATATGTTGTATTTATTTATTAATTATTTGGTGCTGATTATTATTATTATTATTATTATTATTATTATTATTATTACATTTAATCGAAAATTTAAACACATTTACACAATATATATATATATATATATATATATATATATATATATATATATATATGACTGTTTGCAAATGTGTTTAAATTTTCGATTAAATTTAATAATAATAATAATAATATATTGTATATTGTACATTATACACACACACACACACACACACACACACACACACACACACACATATATATATATATATATATATATATATATATATATATATAATGCATTTGGGAAGTAACGTGTCTAAATAGTAGTATTTTTTATTCCTTGCCGCGCGAGTTTCTCTATTGAGTAAGGTGAGATTTATACTGGGTGCCAGATGTTTTATGTAATGGATCTCTATCACAACATCAAGTTTTCAGTAACGGCATCTTCCCCCCCCATCTCTCTCTCTCTCTCTCTCTATATATATATATATATATATATATATATATATATATATATATATATAATTTATTCGAAAATTATAACATAAATATGTTATAAAAATCACTACGAAAATAAAATGTTCAACACCAACACTTGATAAAACATTTTAAGTATTGAAACAAAACTGATATTTTTTTAGTGATTTTATAACATATCTATATTATAATTTTCGAATAATTTATATTTGCTCTACTCTGTATTGAGCATTTTTAAGAATAATATTTTTGGTTATTAGAATTTATTCCGTATACACTAATCCTATACTTGAGTATATAGGTATATTTGGGCGGGAACTGTCCATATCTCTCTCTCTCTCTCTCCCTCTCTCTAGCCGTGACTTGTCCAAATGCGTGTCCGTGCCCTTGCGGGTGACAAATTATTTTCCACCCTTCAGACTCTCCTCCACAAGCAGGATGCGGAAACCCCTCTTTGCTCCACCACTAATTCTGCTCGGATGAATTACATTCACTGGTCCCGCCAATTCAAATATTCACGGCAAAAACAGATCACGACTCTTGCATAGTAGCAAACCAAACACATTCTCTCCGCATTCCATCGGTGAGAATTAAGGTCAAATCGAGTAGCTTCTTCATCTGACAGGACTCAGAACAGGATGTTTCCGGATTACTCCAATCTTAACCTGTTCAAAGCTTGGGTTAACTGTAATCCCACTCCTATGCACATAAATGGCCTCCTACCATAACCATCTACATTGAGTGGCACCTAGGTCTTATTAATGGTGAAACTTACTGTAAAAATATATATATGCGCGCGTGTGTGTGTGTGTGTGTGTGTGTGTGTATGTGTGTAAGCACAAACAAATCCTATAATATCTTATTTGTTCAGTATTACAGAAAATAATTATTTCGGTATTGCTTTATCAATTCAAGATGTTGTAAGTTCATTGGAAATCGTCAAAATCTATGATACTCTCAGAAGAATGCCCGGAATCATTTTTGTGAGAAAACTAATTTTTGTTTTGGAAAATTTGACAAATTGGACCACTGAATACTGCAAAAATTTGCCTGATTTAATTGTGCTTTTCCCAAAATTAGAAAGAATGAATGACTACATCTCTTTTTCATATTTTCTTTCAATTTTAAAGTAATGAAGTGAAAAATCGATTTATTATTTAGAAACATTATTGAATTTAGCAACCAACGAACGCCAATGTCTGACCCAAACTACAATTCACTATAAAATGACATAAATCAGGATTTCACAATAGTCATTAGTCTTTGGTTATTTCTATTTGGCTTTATTAAATCAAATTTCATTCTACTCGCGAAAAATATTTTTCGGTATGATAAAATATTTTATTGAAGAAGAGAAAATTTCCGTGTCTCTTTCTTTCTTTCTTTTTTGCATTCTTTCTTCTTTCTTTTTTGCATTCTTTCTTCTTTCTTTTTTCTTTATCTTTCTCTCTGTTTCCATCTGTCTCAGTCTTACCTATCTATATATCCATCTATACTAGTTTGTTCATTTATGGCCATATAATGTTAACACACCTCTTTTCGTACGATCACCGAAGTTAAATAACGCTGGCCAGTAGTGAGAAAGATGACGAGTAGTAAGTAAGATAGATGGCGGCTTGGTAATGTCCGGATGATATAATGGATAACAATTGTAAATTGGAGAGCAGACTAATAGTTGGATACGTTATATTCACTTACGCCTTGTGAAAGGTATGAATCCACTTCGTCTTTCCCAAGTTATTGGTTAATTAGTAGAATATTTATACGTTAAACACCATCATTATCTCCAAACAGTTCTTAAAACCTAAAAATATTTTATAGCTTTAAATAACTTGCAAAATATCTATCTATCTATCTATCTATCTATCTATGTATTCATTATCTATCCATCTATCTATCTATCGGTCGATCTATCTATCTATCTATCTATTGCTTCTAAATCAAGTAAATGCTGAATTTATGAACCATATATGTATCCAAGTATGCATTTTGAATTCCCTTAGCTATTTACTCGCATTGTGAATCAATTTAGATATAATCATTAAAAAAAAACGGTGGGAGGCTTTATCAGTCCATCCATCCGTCCACAAACTGGAAAAATGAAATAAAATTATATAGTTAAATTCACAGATTTTTCTCAATCCAAGGTAAAAAAAAAAAAAAATAATAATCGCTTACTATAAAGGTAATTTACATTAACCAGAAAAAAGGCTTAGATAGAAGCGTCTATCTTTTTAAATTTGGATTTTGTAATATAACTATAACAACAAAAACATTTCGATTTCATTTTTGCCTTGAAAAAGTCGGAAGACGAAACGCGTCGGCAAAATGTAAGATTTTTTTCCAATTGTCATTTGATACCATATATATCCCCTTCCTTCCTGCCGTGAGACCATAGCCTAGGGGTAAGATATCTGACAAATCAGTCGGGTTTTCCGTCCCTGCTTGAATCAATCTGACGTCTAGCCACACCGAGGGGCTGTCATACAGCGAAACAGTCTGTCCGTGGTTGAGCATATATATATATATATATATATATATATATATATATATATATATATATATATATATATATATATATATATACTCATCCCGCTTAATACGCCTTCGAACATGCAGGTTGACTCTCGTAACCGGGGGGTAAGATAGATTTCCCACATAACCACCAATACACTGACAAAAAGTTATAAACAAGAGAACTATTACAGAAAGTGTGAACGTTATCCTTATGAAAATAAGCGTAACAACTTCTGGTGCAGAAAACAACCCGCAATTTAGTTCACCAGTAACAACCAGAAACTTACGATACGATCTGATCAATCAAAGGTTGACCATTTTTCTTAATTCAGGACCATATATATGAAGAAAACTGAAGTTCGAAATTTTACGAACAAAAATCCGCCTAAGGACATTCTCAGGATGACCATTATCGGGGAGGACTTATTTATCTTGGATAACTTCTCTTCCAAACTTACAGGAGGCAAATCTTTAAAGCACGATGTACCAGTGTATGAATCAAATTGAATTTTCTATTTTTTTTTTTTTTTGTACATAATATTTCCAATTAGTATACAAACCAGGAAATGTTGGCTTACAATAAACACTTGTAAGAAACTCCTCAGCGGATCTTTAAACAATTAAATCCAGGAAAGCCATGGGAAATAATTCACCGTATGCATAGCTAATCTTATTGTGCAACATCAACATCAGTTGCAGGTGTATGCTGTCTGAGTTCTGGAGCATGTAAATCAAACTGTGAAAGAACGTTCTACCTATAGACTCTAAATGATGGAATACAAAGTTATACTTAGTCGCCAAAAAACTATTTTTCGTTGTTCATTTATAAAATAATAATAATAGTAACAACAACAACAACAACCACAATAATAATAATAATAATAATAATAATAATAATAATAGTCCCTGCTGAATGCAATGTATCATTGAAGATATTCAAAAAGTTGTCAAAATAAAAGTACCTTGAAATAGAAATCTCGAAAATGTGGCATATGGGAACATCAACAATCCCTGTTGTAGTTGGAGCCCTAGGACTGGTTGGAAAAGATTGCAGTAGACTAATTGAAGTAGACTAATTGAAGGGATTCCTGGAAGTCCATGCCTCAAGGAGATACAAAAAATTGTTCTGACAAGTACAGCCCACACTTTACGAAGGGCTTTATCTATGTAATTTTTTTTTTTGTCAGTGGAAAGTGTCATGATGCCATTTCTAACCTTAGGTCCATGGGCGGGACCCGGAAAGAAATGTGTAAACACCAGAAATCAAAGAAAATAATAATAATAATAATAATAATAATAATAATGATAATAATAATAATAATACTTAAATAAATAAATATAACTTGAATATATATGTACAGTACTGTTCGATAAAAGTGACTCACTTGATTTTTTTTGCTAAATGTTATCTTCTCCGATAAAACGAAAGTTGAGCTAAATTCAAAGGATAAGCGATTTAAAATCCGAAGAAGAAGCTTTGAAAGCTCTTTGAATTTAGCAGTAAGTACTGTCAAGCATCCATTCAGTATAATGTTCTGGGGATGCTTTTCTTTTCATGGAACTGGTTTCTTAAAACCTGTTGAAAAAACCCGCAGGAGGGAGCTGTCCAAGAGAATTTTACAGTCGTCTGCTCCCACCAAGCTCATTTTTATGCAGGATAATGCTCCCTGTCACAAATCAAAATTGATGAAGGAATACTTTGATGAGAAGAAGGTGAGTGTTATGACATGGCCGCCCCAATCACCTGACCTCAACCCCATAGAAAACTTATGGAGCATGTTGCTCAACTACTTTCTCGAGAGCCTGTACTTTTACTGTTGAAATAGTTAATTCTCATTTCCCGTATACAGAATTTTTCTTTCAACTTCACTCTATGAACACCTCTGCAAACCATAGGCACTGCCAACTTGCTTCGGGTGAAATGCTTAAAAAAACAAAAATCAAACAAACTTCGAATTTGGTGAAACTACATTAATAATTGATATTTACAGTTAAGAAATTATATATATATATATATATATATATATATATATGTGTGTGTGTGTGTGTGTGTGTGTGTGTGTGTGTGAGAGAGTGTGTCTGTGTATGAGTGTGTGTGAAGAAATATAGTCTTAAGGTGTGCTATATTTATGGGATAAATTGCGCAACATCAGAGATTGAGTGTATGCAAGTATGAATACGAATGCGTTTAGCATGAAACAGCCTGTCGCTTCTGAGTGTTGACTTTAATGTTCATTTTTATATATATATAAAAACACATATATAGTGTGTGTATATAGGCAGCATATCTTTTCATATCGTCTGATAAGCTTAATAACGTTATCATTAAAAGATAAAAGAAAATTACAATATTGATACATATTTTTAATCCTATCTAAGCTTTCAGCTTACATAAGCCATTATCAAAATTACAATTACATTACAATATATTAAGCAATACACGGACAAAACAATAATGATAATCTGTTTATGTTTGCCTGGAAGATTTCCAAGAAACGACAAATTCGTGCATACGAGACGCTGGAAGCGAAAATCGCACGGCAGGTCATGACGTCATGCATGAGCACGTGAGAGCTAAAACGTGAAGTATTGAATATGGGAAGTCGTTGCTATAAACCAATGGTTTCTGTTATAAATTATTGGCATTTAAGAATATTTGTGGAGATTTCATCGTTTGTTTACTCAGGTTATGTTTCCACTCTTTTATGTATATAGCTTCAAGAATATATATATATATATATATATATATATATATATAGATAGATAGATAGATAGATAGATAGATAGATAGATAATGAATAGTTACAATGGAAGGAAGCAAAAGGGAAAGGAAACACGTGCGCTTAGCAATAAACATCATTCGAAACTTGTCATGCTTACTTAGAGTTCTTACCATTCATAAAATTACCAGTCAACATTCATTCACATTGTCCTATTACCAGATACGTCGCTAAATGCGGATTGTATTTAGTATATGAGGATTCTTGTTTAAAAAGTGTGGTTATTAGTAAAATCAAGGGAAAATATTCTCTGTTAATTTCAGTGCAATATTAAATTGACAACTATGTAATATCAACTTTGACGAGGTCTTGAACGCATGCCTGTTGAATGTCTACTCAACAAAGTAGCATCGGCATCGTTGACATTTTACTTACTTTGCTATTATCAGTCACTAGACCGACACTAGCTTTTGAAACCAGCAGTTTACTTACATGTTTTTCTGCAGACATGGCTGAAAAAATATGACGCCTGTGTTATTTCGTTGTGGCCTTTGTCAGTGTCAGCGGACCGATGAACAGTCAGGCGTTTTGTTAATACAGATCGACTTTTATAAACTCTTCACATTTCACATAATTGTTGTTAAGGGATTGTTAGCCTGTTCAACTTGCTACATCTGTGTTTGACAGACAGACTAACTCACATTATTGGCGGATAAACAGCAACACGTCTGGATAGACATTCCACATTGCCTGGCTGTTTCTTTGTTTTAGCCCAGGTATTTGTAAAATGCATACATAATTAATTACAAACACACACACACACACACACACACACACACACACACACACACACACACACACACACACACACACACACACAAGCGCGAACACACGCACACACAAGCGCGAACACACGCACACGACGCGCCAAACACGCGCAAGCGCGCACATACACATACGCACGCACACACACACACTTATATATATATATATATATATATATATATTTACGCACACTTATATATATATATATATACGCACACACACTTATATATATATATATATATATATATATATATATATAGATAGATAGATAGATAGATAGATAATAAGGTAAATATACACATACATATGCAAAATATATAAATATGTATACATACATGCATACACATACATATATATTTTGTATAAAAAAATTCCAAGAGGATAGAATCCAGGTAGAACTCAATGTCCAGGACAGAGTAAGGATATAATAAAAAGGCTTAAACACTAATATTTCATGGTCATAATTTATTCCATTGGAATTGTAAATACGATCCAATTCATCAGACCTACAAATTCAAAAGGAAAACAGAAAAAAAACAACTCCGGAAATAAAAAATAAAATTTAGAGAGAGTGTAAGTATGAGAGTGTGGGACGAATGTTAGAGCTATAGAGAGAAGTAACAGACGAGAGAAGGTGGGGGATTCAAATTTAACAGAGAGAAGTTTTAGAGAGGTGAGTTGAAGACGGTTTAAGTGAGAGAAATATGAATGTTGTTGGATGTCTAATACATTAAAGATGTAACCGGAAAGAATACATTTTGTGGTGACATACACACACAATAGACGATCTGAACCCTTTATTTCGCTCACTGTTCTAGTTCCACGTATTATGTTTTAATGGATGTGAGTTATCAGTTATCTCCTGTTAATTCCACTCTTCTCTGTCTCAACCGGCTATTGAACTCACACTGTTTGGGTTCTGTGACTGGATCTAACCAATGCCTTTATCCACCGTGCCATGTGTCCTTGAGGACATCTGTGTATGAATTTCTAGGTATTATAAACCTAATGTCTTCAGCAACAATTTTTACCAGTGCTCGTATTGCAAATACTAAAGAGTAAAGACTGTGTGTACGCTATCCCGTGAAGCTGCGGAGTGAAATATAAAGAGGAAACAGGCCGTCCCCATACGGCAAGGCTTCAAGGACACCAGAAAGCTGTAAAACGAGGGGAAGTGGAAAAATCTGGCGTGACTGAACACATACGGAGAGAAAACGGAGATCACCGACCTCTGTGGGATCAGGTTGAAATCATAGACAAAGAACGCCATTGGAAAATTCGGAAACTTAAGGAATCAGCACATATTCGAGGCTACAGAAATCTTTTGAGTCGACCAAGCATAGAAATGAATACAATATGGTAACTAGTGATAAGCAGTGCCAAGGAAAAGCGATAATAACAGCAAAAATTGCAATATGAGCTCTGGTAAAAACACGCATGATAACAGCGAAAATTGGAATATGAGCACTGGTAAAAAAGGTTGCTGAAGACATTAGGTTTATAATACCCAGAAATTTCCATAGTTGTTCTCAAGGACACACGATATAGTGGATAAGGGCATTGGTTAGATCCAGTGACAGGACCCAAACAGTTAAGCAGTGGAGAAATTGGAGAGGGAAATTAACAGGAGATAACTGATAACTGACATCCAATAAAAACATGGCACGTGAAACTAGTGAGCGGAAGAAAGGGTTCAGTTCGATATTCCAACTACCTGAAGAAGGCCGGAGTGTACAAGGGCCGAAACGTTGCAATAAATATGGCATCAAAGATGAGGATAATAGTCCGAATAATCTAACTAGTGTGACGTCACCCCGTCTGCCACTCTGCCCCACACTCCGTCTATCCTGCGACGACCAATGTGACTTGGTGTTGGTCGCGGCACCAAACGTGACGTTCTAACCCTTTTGCTGATTGGGATAGGAATCCGGTTAGAATCGGTATCAGCCTTGTCGTTCCCAGATCACCTCCAACGTCAACAGGCCTACCCTCCTTCTTCATAGTTTACCTTCGCCTACCGCTCGCGCCACTCTTCATCCAATGAACGCTCAGCAGCGTGGGTGTTTGCAATTATCGCTCAAAGGAAAAAAATATTCTTCTTTCCTTTTTTTATTTTTCTTTCTCTTCCACGAGCAGACCTCACACGACTCGTAGGATAGTCCCTAATCTTTATCTTATCCGAATTTCATCTGGAGTTCGTCAACGAAATTTTCGTCAAATAATCATTGAGGTTGGCCAATGATTTTCCTCACTCTGTTGCCAATTATCTGTTCCGATAAAATATTTTTTTATCTTGGCCAGCTCTGATATGAAACAGGTGTTTTCTCAAATGATATCTCCGCAGACAGTTAATGGTTTAATCTTTCCTTCTTTGTAACTTGTGGTTGGTCCAGCTGACATTTTTCTCGGTCAGTGCGTGACCTAATGAATATTGTCTCTTAGCATTCTGTTTTGTAGGCAACTTGACCAATTCGAAATTTTCATTATTGCCATGGGCAGACGGCTATCTTTTATTCGCTCCGTCGTAATATAAATCAAATTGAATCCGACAGATCCGAGATCTTACTTTCTTCGTTAATGAAAATAAAATCTTTACCACTTTTATTTGTTAGAAAAATAACATCGCTCAGTTTCTTTTCGTGATAGCTTCTTATCACCTAAATTAATTCTCGCCTTTTTTTCACGCATCCCTAAATAGTTTCACACTAGTATATTAATTTATATATGATAGATATACTGATATAATAAAAATTGTTTGATATTAACACGAGAAGGCATAAATAATAAACGGTACCAATTTGAACATGAATTCAGATTTGTCTACATAACGACTAGAGCATCAATCACAATGGATATTGGATGATAGGGGGTCATATTCTATATGCTGTCCCCAAATAAATATATATTTAAAATTTGGATCATAGATAATTAATATACCTTCGATCTCTCTCTTTCACACTCACACACACACACACACACACACACACACACACACACATATATATATATATATATATATATATATATATATATATATATATATATATATATATGAAAGTGGTCATTGAATTCAACAACAACAGTCAATAGTCAGGCAATGTGGATTCATTTTAGCATGAAACAGATTGTCACGTCTTTTTGTGGACTTCAATATCGCTTTTATATTTCCATACACTCTATTCCCGATACTGGTCACTTTAACCCATGAATATAACACCTTAACTTTATCTCTATCTATCTATCTATCTATCTATCTCTATCTCTCTCTCTCTCTCTCTCTCTCTCTCTCTCTCTCCTCTATATATATATATATATATATATATATATATATATATATATATATATATATATAATCTTATGTTTCTTAGCTGGTATTGTTTTTATTTAAACGGTTATACTTTTTTAATTGGTTGAACGTGTTTAAGTAGACGGAAATATTTTTCCATAATTGATGTTTGACAAATTAATATCTAGCCTAAAGCTTTTTACAATTCACTTTCTCCAAATCTATCTTTCTCTCTCTCTCTCTCTCACTCTCTCTATCTATCTATCTCTCTATCTATCTATCTATCTATCTATCTATCTATCTATATATATATATATATATATATTGTTATCATATCCTTATTAGATCAGCATTTGATTATTCGCCTTGATATCATTTTTCTCTTTCTAGCGTTCGTTTGGATTTTCACACTGACTGACATTAGAAAGCATTTCTTTTTATGAGTCAAATTCTTTTTACGACCCATTTTACTGCTTGGATCTCTCAACATGACCATTAATTTTAAAATTCTAAACGCGGCATTTCATACTAATAGCTTCCGTTTGTTTACTTCAGCGCAGAATGAACCGACTTTCAACGTAACTGCGCATATAGCATTGATATCATTCAACAAAGAAACCTTTAGATTCAAGAAAATATTTATTTTATACTCCAATAAATCACAACGCAGCTAATAATGGGAAATGCTGTTTTCACTGATATATTATTATTGGATTTGAAAGTACATATAGAGTAATATTAAATTATGTGAACTATTTTTCGTCTACACATAGTCATGTCTAAAATGTTAATTCGCAGTCGTAACAATATGGAATTTATGTATTATATATTTGTGCCAACTTTGTATGTTTTCAATATATGCTCGCTTTTTTTCCAGTGCATATATATATATATATATATATATATATATATATATATATATATAGATAGATAGATAGATAGATAATGAATAGTTGCAATGGAAGGAAGCAAAAGAGAAAGGAAACACGTGCGCTTAGCAATAAACATCATTCGAAACTTGTCTTAGACTTGTCATGCTTACTTAGAATTCTTACCATTCATACAATTACCAGTCCACATTCATTCACATTGTCCTATTACCAGATACGTTGCTAAATGCGGATTGTATTTAGTATATGAGGATTCTTGTTTAAAAGCGTTATTTATATATATATATATATATATATATATATATATATATATATATATATATATATATATATATAAACAACTTTAGGAGTATCTATGACAAAGTAGAGAACAGTTTCATGGAACACATTTCGTTCTTTAAGCCTTCATCAGATTAAAGTGATGTTTATGTTGATGCAACATATGTGTATGATGCAGAAGAGACATTCAAAATTTAATTTTTTGATCTTTCATATATATTTTTGGTAAATAATCTAGATTTAGATAATTTTTTTTTGTTTTACTTTTTTTGATCACTTTTGTTATTAAATATTCCACATTGTGATAGAAAAAATCTGCCAAGTAATTTGAAATATTGTGAGAATCTTTATGTAAATTTATTGTGGGTGATCGGGCGCGAAAAGTACTTTCTATATATTTTCGTCATAGCATATTGATTTCTCTTCTAATTAAAGTAGCTTTTTCAAATCAAAATTATTGCCAGACTCATTACATTGATCAACAAATGCATTTTACATGTTATTTTGTAAAAGATCCCTTTTATTCATATAATATTTATTTAAATTCATTGATATTTCTCCTATGTATGCTATAGAGTGATAGAATAAATTCCACCTTGTTTTTTATTAATTATATCATTTATTGTTTTAGTATAGTTATAACAAATTTTATTTTTAGCCTAGAGAAATTATTGTCAATTACACACACACACGCACACACACACACACACACACACACATATATATATATATATATATATATATATATGTGTGTGTGTGTGTGTGTGTGTAGATCCTTAATCTATTCTCTTCATCTTTTCTTCTTTCGCGTTACTTTACCCTTGCTCCCACTCTCTGCACCCCCTTACGTGCAAGTGGCCCCCGTCTTGTTTTGTTTGGGGTGAATATATATATATATATATATATATATATATATATATATATATATATATAAATATGTTTCTGTCGTGTCTGTTATGGGACCTTACTCATAATAACATAATGGACTATTCCATACGTAATAAATACTGCACCTCAAGAGGAAGCAGGGAGTTCAGTCCGAAGTCGGGCGACTGGCTGATCGGTTGAACTCTCTGCGTTCGGGCGGGCAGGAACCCAAATGATACTACGCCGAAGGGCGGAGTTTCTTCCGGGGAGGTAAACCGACCCTGAACCAGTTTATACGGGTTCAAAGGGCATATTTTTTGCCCGAGCCCACGGGCTCGGAGATCCCACGTTAAACCGGCCTTGTGCCATATGATCCCCTCGTTGTGGGGGTGACTAAATACTGTTCAGTCCGAAGTCGAGTGACCGGCTGACCGGCTGATCGACTGAACTTTCTGCCTTCGGGCTTGGAGGAACCCGAACGAGGCTACGCCGAAGAGCGGAGTCTCTTTCGGGAAGGTAAACCGATCTTGCACCCGTTTATACGGGTTCAAAGGGCATATTTTTGGCCGAGCCCACGGGCTCGGAGATCCCACGTTAAACCGGCCTTGTGCCACACGATGCCCTCGTGGGTGGGGTGACTAAATACTGTTCAGTCTGAAGTCTGGAGTGAGGTCCGTCAGAGGTCCGTCAGGAGTCTGTCAGTCAGTCAGAGCGAGCGAGTCAGTCAGTCGAGTCAGAGGCAGTCCGAAACAGAGTCGCGTTCAGACAATTACTGCAAGACATTGGAATAGTGATACTGGTCGAGACTACATTGTTCTCTCTACTAAACCTGATTGTTCATACTAACACTTTTACTTCTCTGTATATATTCCTGTTTGTAATATATCGGTGTTATTCCATATCCCTGTTCTTCTTTATTGGTTCTACCTTGGACTATCACCGTGGTACAAGGAACCGGACCATAACAGTGTCACAGAAATTACTGTGTTTCGAAAGCGAAACTCAAGACTTAAATTTTAATTTCAAAATAAAACTTAAAATTGAGAGCACGATTTCATTCTAAAGCGATGTTAATAATAATTTAGGGAGAAATAGGTTTACTTTATTTTTAGTTGAAAATGTTGGAGTTATGAGAGTTCCTATTTTTTATTAGGGTGTTTTTGTGTGGTTATTTATTTGTCTATCGTCTTCTCTATACGACTAATTTGATAGTTTCTTAAAGGAATATTTATATATGTTTGTGTTATATTTTTAATTTGATAAATTTTGTACATGTCTAAAATTAATTTAATTTGCTAATAGACTATATATGCTTTTGTGTGTTTTTTTATTTTTTAGGATTTAATTTCTTGCTATAATTTTTTGTTATTTTTTAAACAAGAATAGATATAAATAAGTGTGCTTTATTTCTTTATGGATTAATTATTTTTTAAGGCGTGTATAATGCAATGTCTACAGAAAACCGGTATTTCATTTTTCTGATTTTTATAAATATTTGTTTTTCAGAAATATAATAATGCATAGCTTTCCATGTAGACAAAGATAATGGACCATCCAAAGTTCTACAAATTCTTGTTCCATTTATTATTTTCTATTCTACTGTTGGTGTTTTATTTGTTTCTCTTAAATGCCAAAAATATTTGGATAGGGACTTCTGGTTTCGGTAACTAATTTTATTGAAGAAATTTAGGTGTTATATCCGCCTTATTTTAAGTTCATTTTTTCTAGAACCGATATATTTTTTTGCAATGTTTGCGTCCTTCATGGTGAAAATTCAGTCTTTTGGTGATGAGGGTGAAGGCCTGGAAATGTTATATGGACATTGCTCTATGCCTCTCCACCTCGCTACCGTATGTAAAAGTTCTAAAAGAAAACAAAGCATTACTTTTGGAGCAGGCATGACTGCTGGAGTTGCTGGAAATTTGTCAGTGATGACAGTTAACCGCCTTCGCAGCTCCAATACGGATTTTCTTTCTGGTTTACTGCCATAGCCTTCTCCGTGTTTGGATATTACCACAAGGTAGCGGAATTTTAAAATAGGATTTCCATAGATGTAGGGGCTTCCTGGGCTGTTGAGTTGCATCTATCCGAAGTTGCTGGTTATGAGGCGCCAGTTGTTCGCTCTCGCCCATTCTCCGGCTTTTAGATGAATTTGTTGCTATAGACTATTTGAGACGCATTCCACGGAACCATTGTATAGATAGTAGAAACTTGTCCCCCACTATAACACCCAGTTTTTTTCAATCTTCGGAATATAACGTACGTATATAAGCATAATATATATATTATGTGATTTAGAAGGTATCAAAACTATAACGAGTTTCTAAATATATAAATCCTTATGTAAACAAAAATGAGAAAACGTTAGATAAGCCAAAACGCTTAAGAGGAAGACAAATTACGGAATAATCTGACATAAATAGACAATATCAAATATCGAAAAATTTTGTCAATTTTGGAAAAAGAAGAATGAAAATATAAATCAGGATCTCATCATAAAATATTCCGAATTAATGAAGTCATTTTTATAGCATAAAATAAAATAATTTATACTAACTTTTTGACAGTACGAACGCCTAATTTATCAATTGATAAAAATGAACGTGAGTAGAACATTAAAAGCTAATAAATAACGTTATGTAAGCAAAAAAAAAATGACAATAAGAGAAACGATCTTCAGGTTAGTTGTACAAAAGAAAAAATAATAAATATATATAAAAATAATAATAAAAAAACGGTAAATCCGGAATAAGTTGAAAAAAATTATAATAAGCAATGTATAGATGACTTAAATATGATATTCATAACATGTATCATAATTGAAATAATAATAGAAAATTATATTGAACTATTATATTGCTTTTAAGTAATATTTACATTTTACATTTTAACTTGAAATCAGTTTATTCATTTGGAGCTTCGAAAGATATGCCTCACTTCTTCTTTATTTCAGAATGCAATAGATCTACCTACTACGGAAACCACGACAGCAATAAATAGAATAGTGAGATTGTGAAGGACACATTCCTAAAGCTAGACAGAATATTGCGGGGCAGAAGGATTTCTTTGGTAACGAAGAAAAGAATACTGGGCTGTTACGTGACATCTGACCTTCTTTACGGCAGCGAATGTTGGACGATTTCCCCAAAAATGAAGAATAGACTCGAGGCAACGGAGATGTGGTTCTGCAGAAGGATGTTAATGATATCATGAATCGAGTGTGTTAGCAAGGGTGTGGTCTTAGAGAGGGTGCAAACAAGATGAAGGCTTATATTAATATCACGAAGAGGCAGCTGAGGTTTCTGGGGCACATAATGGGGAAGGAGGGCTTGGCGAATCAGATACTCACGGGTCGAATAGAGGGAAAGAGAAACAAGGGAAAACAATGCGTGGCATACATGGCGGCCTTATGCAAGTGGGTGACAGAATGTAGTCTAGGGAGGTGGTAGAGGTAAGGAACTTGTTAATAGCTGTAAGTGCAGGAGAGCCATGACCGCATGTGTCCAGAATGGAGACGGCACATATAAAGAAAGAATGATTCAATTTACATACATATATACACATATAAATAATAGCTGAATACTAATTTCCATGTACACCTATTTGTTTGGGTTGCTAGCTAAATCCCTGCCGCCTACTTTTGCTCAGGCATATTCATATTTGTTAAACACCAATAGAGCCCAGCTGTGATTTTTATTGCATTTATGTTGATCAACTGTTTGGACTCTCAAACCCTCAGTTACGATGACTTGCGACTCGGTGCGAGCGCTACTATCTACAGTTCCGTTAGCCAATTTCACTCGCAAGAATTGGGCTAATCCGCGGAACTTTCCAAAGATACTGCGCCATGGGATCCCTTTCCCTGTCTGATAATATCAACAAGTAACACGCCTGTGAAATCGCCTATTGCTAAAAAAACAATCGTTTTAACTACAGCCACAGGCCCGTAAATAAATACATGCATATTCTAAAAAGGAGAGGTATAATGAAGCATGAGATTTAAAACGATAAATATAAAAAAAAAAATATTCAGCAAATGTTCCTCGTATTTTCGTAAATAAAATAGGAAAATTTTGCTGAAGTGCTATTTCCAGTGTTTAGACAAAATCTTTCATTCAAAATAAAAGTAAGAGATTATCACTGTTAATTTGGTACGAAATGGTTTATGTCTTAGTTGAATACGGTTGCTGTTCCTGCCAAGTCACCTATGATAGCTAGAGAGAAGAGGAAGTAGTTTCTACATTTTTTATGGGCAGGGGCGGAGGCTTAAAATAAAATCAATTCACCCCAAGCAATGCGATAATGCAAATAAGACGCAACTGACTACTGGAAGTGAAGGAGAAGGAAAATAATTTAGAAGAAATTGGAAACCCATTCCTAAAGAGGAGACAATGTGTAAACATCTTCTCTTGTTCAAAAGATTGTGGATGAGTGCTAGCCGGACCATAGACGCAGCTATCTAATACTATTGCTGAAAAAAAAAAAAAAAATATATATATATATATATATATATATATATAACAACTGGGATAACAACTGAGACATTACTCTGTCTATTGAACAATTTAGTTCATACCACATTGACTGATAAAGTCCTACAATAACAACAAAAAAAAAATTCTCAAATTGCCATATTATTAAAAAAACGCACTCTCGTAAATTTTCAAAAAAATTCAACCTCAGCGTTGCCACTACACGCTTCCAAAGTTTGTATCTGTTAACAATAACACATTTCAAAAAAAAAAAAAAAAAAGAACATATTTCGATTCGCATTATATTTTTTTCGCCTCGGTTACTACCTGAATTTTACGAAAAAAAAAAAAAATTCCATGCCTGAAGATGACAGAATGTACAGTTGAAAGTACTTGCGTATTAAAGAAAGACCTTATACAGCTTGTAATTTTTAAAAACAAGGATCCTAATATTCATCGAGTGATTTGTAGTTTAATGTAACTTTAAAATTTTGTTAGCGAAGGGATTTCACCATTTTATACCATTAACTTTACTAATTTACTTTTTGTGTGAATGATACATTGTAATATAAATATATATGCATATATATATGTAGATAAATAAATACTAAAAAAAAAAATGTCAGCGTTTAGACGGAGATATTAGATGTAAAGTGTGGAAGGAAACTTTAGAAGTAATCGGAAACCCAAGCCTAAATAGGAAACAAAAGATAAATCTCTACACCTGTTCAAAAGATGGACCTGGCGATAGGCGAACCAGTCTAATCCTATAGAAGAAAATACATTAATAAAATGGAAATAAATATAAATAGTAAATAGAACTCCAGAGAATAGGCAGTGACGTTATATATATATATATATATATATATATATATATATATATATATATATATATATATATATATATAGCGTAAAAACAACCTTTACAAGGAAACAGAAACCAAATCCTAAACATGAAACAAGATATAAACCGCTACTTCTGTTCAAAAGCTGGGGAGAAGTGTGTGAGCCATGTAGTTCTTCAATTATTATGAGTCTGGCCTGCATTCATGATGTTACTGCTTCAAATGACAATCTTCATTTACTTTTTTTCCTTTTTAATTTTCCTCCTGTTCACCCAACTCAAAATCTACAATATATTTTGATAATTGTGAAGGGATATTTTACTCGTGATTCTTGGCGATATAAGAAAGCACAGCCTTTCCAGCCCCTGCAACATTTTCATTTCTTCTTCACTTCCTCTCTATACATATTTATCTTTTTCTATCTCTAGAGAAAAAAAACATAGATCGTAACTCGGCAGGAAATCTATTAACTTTTAAGATAGTTTACATATATTACCACATGGTAGGAGGAACATAGTGATTTGACCAAACGTTGATTTTGGGAGTGCATTCATGCTTTCGTCGACACAATTCCAGTCGATTTTAATATGTGATATTGAAGATAACAGATAAAGGCCAATATATCAACATGGAAAATGACAACATCCCTGCGATTTAAGCCAGGAGTAGAAGAGGAGGATTCATACCTTTCCCATAGGTATTTGCGCGTAAGTCAATATAACAAATATAAATTGCAACTCGGCTCTCCGAGTAACAATTCCGAGCCATTATCCATTACAGCAACCGAACATCCAAGTTTACAACACCTAACATTTCCAATCTGACCAGGCTCGACGTTGCTTAACCTCGGTGATCGTATGGGAACAGGTGTTTTAACGTGATGGGAGCGTTAGTCTATAAACAAAGAAATGTCCCCAGCTGAAATTATAATAATGCTAAAAAAGACAACGTGACAGCAGTAAGTTTTATAAACGCATGACCTACAGGGAGAGAAGCAAAATTCCTCACACACTTCCAAGAAGAATATCGAAGTTTTGAAAAGGGACCTTCATACATAGGCCATGATTTATCTGCTGTTGATTTTACCAGAATAAATATATATTTAAGTATAGATAATGTAATTTCGTTTTCTCATACCGTATCTATCTATCTATCTATCTATCTATCTATCTATCTATCTATCTATCTATCTATCTATCTATCTATCTATCTCCTCTATCATTGCATCTATCTATTCTCCTCTTTATCTATCTATCTATCTATCTATCTATCTATCTATCTATCTATCTATCTATCTATCTATCTATCCTCCTCATTGCATCTATCTATTCTCCTCTTTGCATCTATCTATCTATCTATCTATCTATCTATCTATCTATCTATCTATCTATCTATCATCTATCTATCTATCCTCCTCATTGCATCTACCTATTCTCCTCTTTCTATCTATCTATCTATCTATCTATCTATCTATCTATCTATCTATCTATCTATGCAAAGGTAGGATGAATGTGACCCATTGTATTCAAAGTATATATTTTTCCGAACGATAAATATCTTCAATACTTTACACTAAATCTCTGTATGGCTCATTGCCTGCAGGTGTTGAGGTCGTTAACGCAAAATGTTCAATTAAAATTAGTCAGTAAACAAAATATTACAAACATATGCAAACAGATATGAAAGAGATGATATCAATTATTAAATGTATTGGATAAATTTTACATGTATACAAAGAAATGCTACGCAAAATGATTAGAATGGAAGTTAGGTTTGAGAATTTAGAAATTAACTTGTTGATATATTTGTGGATAATTTTCTTTTCATTATTTTTACTATTCTCATCATTGTTGCAGTTTTCAGCCCAAAATATCTCAGTTACCATATTCTCCGGGCCATTTCATCGGAGTTATGTCATGGCTTAGTTCCGCGACAAATATTACGAAGTGTCTTCTCTGCTCTATTACATGAGTAAATAAGAAAGAGTTGCTTTTCAACTTCAACTGCAGGTGAAGGCTTGGGAACCTTTGGAAATCCTAGCCATCAGTACTACTGCTTTCATTTATGTATCAGGGAAAGCCAGCTCAAAAAGTAAGTTTTTTTTTTTAATCGCTATCATCCCAAGTAAGGCAGTATAGGCACTAGCATCCAAGGGGTTAAGACTTTGGAGAAATTAGGAACAGAAACATTAGTAATAAGTAGAAAGAGAAAGAAACATTTAGGAGGACGGTATTTGACATTGCATATACATTTTTACAGATTAATTTTGGATGAAAACCATGGAACCGGAAGCGAGTTCCACAAGCGAGAACTACGATTATAAGAAACTGTTAGTATAGAAGTTACGTCTATATCTAACTAAGTCAACTGTAAAATGGTGAGATCTCGCCGCCAGTCTATTATTGGGCTTAAATTCATACAGTCTAGGTACCATAGCAAAAGGCTCATTTGAACTATTACCACGGAAGTATTTATAAGAGAGAGAGAGAGAGAGAGAGAGAGAGAGAGAGAGAGAGAGAGCGTTATGGCGGTGGGCAAGTGTCTGAAGCTGAGCCACGAGATCAGGACCAATAATATTGCTGAGTCTTCTTATCAATAGGCACCAGGAAAGTAGCAGAGGCACCGGACCATATATGGTAATGATATTCAAAGCATGGATGAAAGATAGACTTATAGATATGCAAGATAAATTCAAGAGAAAAAAATTGTCTCGCTCGACAAATTGAGCCGATTTTTTAGATCTAGCGGCGGATTCAATGTAGTCTGTCCATCTCATGTCAGCTGAGAACGTTAGCCCGAAAAGGTGCAATGAATCAGTTTCTTGTAGTAATTGCATCAGCCATGGAAGGTAGAGAAGGGACTCTCAGATGATTAATGGAGAGAAGTTTAGTTTTGGAGATTAGATCATCATTTGCCACAGTTAATGACGATCTTGAGATCGTTTTATACATCAGCTGCCATTTTGATCTTGTCGGACTGACAGCCTTAGTATCGAGGCGGCAGTTAATGCTAGTGTCTTCCGCGTAGATGCTAAGTTGTGAGCAGGGAATGTCGTGCGTGTGTGCGTGTGTGTGTGTGTGTATGTGTGTGTGTGTGTGTGTGTGTGTGTGTGTTGCCTTAAATATACAAAAAATTACTCCTTAAAGAATCTTTTAAAGAATCCCCAAATGTTCAATGATTGAGTGAATGGTAGATTTATAAAGGGACAAGAGAGATTAACTTTGTTTCTCCCCAGCTTCATTTGAATTTTTGTTATCGGGGAATCAGCCAGAAAAGATAACGTTTCCCTCCGGTCTGTTGAGGTTATTTTGATAGGCATTTCTATTTTATGGTGGAGAGGTGTTAATTAATTTCCTTTTGCTGTCAGTATTATTTTCAGAATGATTTATGAAGATATCTATCTATCTATCTATCTATCTATCTATCTATCTATCTATATATATATATATATATATATATATATATATATATATATATATATATATATATTAAGATATTTTTATGTTTATACATACTTTTTATAGATACAACTATTTAAGTAAATGCTCTGTTTATAATAAACAGTATTAAACAACATTTACCGGCATGAATGTTCGAGAAATTTTCACAGAAAATATTCGTCCTCCGACAGGATTCGAAGAAGAATGTATAAACATAAAAATGTCTTAAAATAATTGTTGAACTTTATATATATATATATATATATATATATATATATATATATTTTTCTTTCTTTAAGAATATATATATTGCTAAAATAAAACTGTTCATATATATATATATATGAAAGAAAAATACAGAAAAAACAAACAAAAATCTGAATATGCAATTATGCTGTATTAATGTTAATATAAAGTCGACGTCGGACGTTTCGGTCTATTTAAGATCATCTTCATGGACATTTTCATTTAAACATAATTAACATTAGAACATATAAAAATTTAACACAAAAGACGATGGACATAACAGATAACTGAAATTTTATACAGATCAGCGTTCCGTTTAAATATGATCACGTAGTCGTCACGTGGGCGATGTTGTTAAAACGTATTCGAAGATGATTTCCAAAAATTAAAATATTAAAAAGTCGATTGAAAAATTTTGTATAAACAGTTCAAGAAATCTCTTCCGTTGATGTCGGAATACGTAGTGATCCATAGGTTCTTATATCTTCAACAAACTTGAAGTCCTTCCCGTTACAAGGCAAATCAAAAAATGATTTCAAAAACGATGGAACAGTTCTAAAAAACAGTTCGATAATAAATCCTTTCCTTACTTGATCAACAGATTCTTATAATCTCGTCCAAGCTTGAAGTCTTCCACGTTATAAAATAAATTCAGGTTTGTATTTCCAGAAGACAGAATGTAAGCAAATTTATGGATATAGATCCGACAGTATGAGTATTTTATAAGTTATAATGTTAATTATGTTTAAATGAAAATGTCCATGAAGATGGTCTTAAATAGACCGAAACGTCCGACGTCGACTTTATATTAACATTAATACAGCATAATTGCATATTCAGATTTTTGTTTGTTTTTTCTGTATTTTTCTTTCATACTGTCGGATCTATATCCATAAATTTGCTTACATATATATATATATATATCTGAAATTAAAAGATATATATATATATATATATATATATATATATATATATATATATATATAAACTATTATCAAAGATGACAATTACATTTCAATGTCTCAACCAACAGACGGATAACAATGATAGTCTGTTTTTGTTGCGTGGCAATGCTCTATTGCTTTTTCCATTGAAAATGTTCGTATCACTTCATTCTTTAGTAACAACTGTTCAGACATTTACTGTTAACAATCACGCTGTTAAATCACCCACATAATCGCATTATTCGCAGAGTATTTTTTTTAACTGATAATGAAATCACGGTATCGAATCACCCACATTATCGCTGTATTCCTAATGTTTCTTTTTCATCACCTGATAATGTAATAACGATATCGAATCACCCACATTATCGCTGTATTCCTAATGTTTCTTTTTAAACATTTGATAATGCAATCACCGTATCGAATCACCCACATTATCGCTGTACTCCTAAAGTAAAGACAAATTTCTATTTCGTCAGCTTCCGACCTCCAATAACTGCAACATTATCGAACAAAGTCTCTCATGGGTGTTTCTCTACACTCTAAATTGCTTAACCTATCTAAGTCAAGGTTCAACTGGTGCCCTGCTTATCTTCATTTCTCATTTTACATTCACATCAGGCACGCACGCCTAATTCATCCTAACCATATTAGTAGTAAACCTCTGTCTTGAATGCCTCACGTGCATTGTACTGGGTGAAATTTAGTCGCCATCTCATCTCTTGTTGTATCCCGTTAATCTTTTTTCCTTTCACCAATCCTCCCTATACTCAGTCTTTTCTCTACACTTTCACTCTATGTAACCCCCTGCGTAATAGTTGTATTTGCGCCTTGCATTAGGTGAAATGAGAAAAAAATCAAAATATAAAAAAAACTAAAAAAAAAAAACACAAAAAAACCGGTGCCATATTACACAATATAAACACCGATAGTTGTTTTAATTTAAGCAGCTTGAACGAGATGTTCTCCCTGGTGTCTCGACTGCATGAATTTAAGCTTACCAGTAGATTGTTATCTAGTTCCTACCAATTTACAGTTGAAATAGCTAAATGCAACCGCCATTCTACTCTAACAGTTCCTCTTCTCGCACTTCTCGCCTGTGGAACTTCCTTCCGTTTATTTGCTTCCATGAGAAGTAAAATTGTTGTAGGATACCTAAGGACGATAATAGGTATGTCCCCAGTCACATAAATACAGTAGTAAATACTTTATATTGGCATACAGTCGGAGATTCGTCTCCAGCTCTGCTGGTCAAACTCTCTGTCTCCAGGCAGAGAGGATCCCCAGATGAGGCTATGTCGAAAGGCAGAGTCTCGTCTCGGGAAACAGCTAACCGACCTCGTTTTATACGGGGCCTACAAGGAAATTTTGGGCGAGCCTACGGGCTCGGAATCCGCACATTAATTTCGGCCTTGTGCCTTATCTGACCGCGTGGGGCAGTTGGTAGATATTCTGCAGTTGGTGATTCATCTCTAGCTGTTCTGATCACACTCTCTGCCTCGAGGCGGTAAGGATCTCCAGACGAGGCTATGTTGAAGTGCAGAGTCTCGTCTAGGGAAGTAGCTACTTGACTCTGTTTTATACGGGATCTACGAGGAATTTTTGGCCGAGATTACAGGCTCGGATACCCCACATTAAATTCGGCCTTGTGCCACATCTGACCGCGTGGGTCGGTTGGTAGATATCCTGCAGTTTAAGATTCATTGCAGAATTCACTTGACTCACTTCTAGCAGTTGACTACTATTCTACGCTCCGCTGAAGATTCTTATATGTGTTGTTCTTGTCCTAAGTATTATTGTTCATTACCAACCTTCGTTTGATTATTCTATGCTGTAACCTTACCAAGGTTACCAAAAAACCGTCAAAAATGTAAATGCAACATCAATCACTATCTTCTGTCTTCTTGTATCACGTTCACCTTTTGTCCTTTCCTCAATCCCCCCTACTGTCACTTTTTTCTTCCACTTTTATTCATTGCAACACAGTAAGTACTAGTGGCATTCCCGCCTTGCTTTGGGTAAAATGATCAAAAAGTACAAAGCAATCATTAGGGCTCAAAAGTTTAAATTTATTCTGTACATATATTGTGTTTTAGAAGGTTTCAGGCCTAAATCTATAAATTATGCATTGAAAACAGGGAGAAAGTGAATTGGACAAGATATGTATTGACAAAATATGCTATCACAATTTTGATTCCTTGTGTCTTACAATGAACTTCGACAAGACTCATTGTAAATATTTTAACAAACTTCTCCTGTGTCTTCCTTTGGCCAAGAAAACTTTTTCGCAGTTCCCAACAGTTACATTAATATAATTACACCCAAAATGTCTGCAATCGTTCAAGTGGAAGTAATAGAATGTTTTCGTTACTGATCGCCATGGACAGCATTCGTTTATATCACGTCGATAGAAGGCTTGGACGCCAAACAGACGTGACCAATGCGAAGTGGACAGTGTCGTGTATTCTCCGCTTTATAAGTCCTTCGCTGCCTAACCCTGAGGGGTACGGAACGGACAGACTCAGGTGCGAATTATCTAGCTTGAGTACTTTCTGAAATCAGGAAAAGGCGCGTGATTCGTCATTGTCTTGTAACTTTTTAAACTATCGACCGGCTCTTAGGGTATCAGAGAAAAAGAGAATAGTTTTATCACGTACAGGTAGGAAATTTCTCTAACGAGTGGCACAGCTGTCGATAAGTCGAAGGATACGAAGTCAACACTAGAGGAAATAAAAGGAAGTAAAAGAAATATACGGGCCTTCAGAATACACTGCATAGATTTGTGGTCGCTGACCTCTGAAAAGGTGCGCCACGAGTTGTAGCTAGGTACACAACATTTAAAATATATTACATGAAAAAGGAAAGACATCTGATATTTGTATAGATTATATGAAGAAGAATAAACTGCTCTTCACAAAGACGATGAAAAAGCATTTAATAAGGATATATATGATTTTTAGTAGAGCTTGATTAATATGAGAAAGCTATTGGAATAGCCCAGAACTTTAAGTGAGGACGATCCACCAATAAATAGATAGAAAATGAATGGATAAATGCACAAAAATAGAAAGTTGTTGATCTTGTATGTGCCGCCACCGTTTAGGATATGGGTGATCATGGCTCTCAAAAGATCCCTCTTCTTTATGACCATTAGCAGTTTTCTTCCTTTGCTAAGTCTCTCCCTTTGCGTCATCTTATTCACACAACCTCATCAGGTAGGTGACTTATCCTATCTCTCTAACCCTCGATATGACCAGTGAGGTTTATGCTTTCTGTTGTGGATTCCGAGATGAAATTGGGTCTCCAAGGAATGACAAACGCAAGAATTACATATAAGAAATTAAATGTATTCACACAATAATATTAGGTTGGTGCAAAATTATTGTCGTTTTTTGACGTTAAAAACGACAATATTTTTGTTGGTTGCAATAATAATAATAACAATAATAATAATAATAATAATAATATATATATATATATATATATATTAAGAAATGGACAAAGTCCAACAATTTATTTATTAAATACATTTTAATGTTTAACGTTCTTTTTATAGATACAAGTATTTTAAGTAAATGCTCTGTTTATAATTAATAATATAATAAATGTTATTTAATACTGTTTATTATAAACAGAGCATTTACTTAAAATACTTGTATCTATAAAAAGAACGTTAAACATAAAACTTTAATATATATATATATATATATATATATATATATATATATATATATATATATATATATATATATATATATATATATATATACAGTCTCGAAGTAGGACTTCCTTAGAGTCTCCGTGCTTGTAACTGTGACTTCTACAAGCAGGTACCTCACACTATTACTCTACCTCCAACTCAATCTGTGCTCACTCTCTCCTCACTCTCCTATATTCTGACTGACTCTGCGTATTTAACGGCAGCAGTCCAAGTAACACTCTGGTCGACTCCACTTATATGAAAAAGGGGTGAACCCCATAACACCTTCTTAGTTCTCCCTATCCTAAATCTGGGGACAAAATCGTTGAGAAACTTGGGTATCAGACTTTAGTTGGACGAACGCTTTCAGAAAACGATAACTGATTTGAAACCGCGGAGAAGACAACGAGATAACATTCGACTATATTTCTCTTAGAACACTAATGGAAAGTCATAATTTACAGACAATAAAGATAATTAATATGCGGGGAAGTAAGATCATGATCCGTTCGAAAGGGAGATTATTATATTTATAAAAGGTTCTACAAAATTTCATAATTATATCTTCGCTCTTTTTTCACATTCAGTGAACTGGTGTGTATACTCGATTCTTCCGTAGATAATTTGTTTGTCTGGTGACATATATTATAAGGCCAGCTGGAAAATACTTTTATATTTCGAAGAGATAGACACACACGGATTAAGGTCAGAGATCAGTGTGCTTTTTAATAATCTGATTATATAGTTACGTCTTAAGAATTTTAGGTTTCAAGACGACGTGGGAAAAATCCTGTTCATAAAGAATACAAAACTTAAAAAACAAAAGAAAGAATCCTCGCAAGTTTTGTTGGGATAACAACGAAGCCGCCCATTTAAACTAACGACTTGCGTATTATCTTTTGTTGAAAACAGAAGTTTTAAATGATGAGCGCTTTCTATAAGTTTTATACAAACCTAATGGGATTATCTCAAAATTCCTGTCATTTAGCTGAGATTTTAAAATAATACAATATTTCACGAATAAATGAATACGTGGATATTTGTTTTTACGACAAATATACACTCCCATTGAAGTGACTCAGTAGCAATCAAATTCCATAATTGTCATTAATTACTCATATAACTACAGTCGGAAATTTCAGATCTAGAATAATCGTTATTATATGATTTTCCTTCAAGACGAACCTACTCACTGTTTCAATGCGCCTTCGTATTTTGATTTCCACATAGTCCGTCCTCTGTTGAAACACTCTTCAGATATTTACATTATCTTACTTGCTAGATTTTTGTATTTCCAAAGTGTGATTACGTCCATAATACAGCCTGATTCAGTATCCATCAATCTTGAATAAATAGCAGCGAAAATGGAATGGAGAAAGACGCTATGCAAAGTATTAAGAAACATGAAAAAGTCGTTAGAAACAAAGAAAAGAGCACTGAAATCTTATGCAATATAAGTTCTCCTCTAAGGCAGGGAATTCTGGACAATCATAGATTAAGAAAAGATTTGGATCGACAGAAATAATGTATTCCTAAATAAGGATGCTGAGAATTAAATGGATTGAACGACGAAGCTTTAGAGAGAACAGAAAGAAAATGATCACGTATACTTATCATCAGAAAGAGGTTATTGAAATTTGAAAATGACATTATTATTTACAATGGTATTCACGCTGTACACTCGAGGTAAAGGGATACATAGTAAAAGACACGGTTTGGTTTATGTGGGGGAAGGTAATGGTTAACTCTATACATGAACAGGTAAGTTTGTAGTATCGCGGAACCATCTATTTGGATGTCGGTTCCACAAAGTCGAGTGAATAACCTGCTCGACTCGAACTTATATTTCACCAAGGCAATTCGATGCGAGTGAGGGTGTTTCGTTACAAAGGTGGCTAACATGGCGGGCCTCAGTCTTGAAGGCTAGAACTGGTGTAACTAAGGATTGTAGGCCGTCTGAACACTATGCATGAAAATAGCGATAGGCCAGCGAGGGGCTTGCGATATTTCGTTAGTGATAAAGGGACAGTAAGATGGAAAATATTTTGTCAGCCAAAAGAGCGCGGGGACAGGAAAGTGAAGTCTGAGCAGGTGATGCCCATATATGACATCCGGATGCTATTTTCGTTCTGATATGAATCTTGTAAAAGTCGATGATAGCAGGAGGAATCAGGTACTTACTGGAGTGGTGGTACAGGGAACCGATCATTTTTCAAGCATCTTTAGCGATGGATCGTATGTACAAGTTCAACGGGGTGTGGTTAAGTCGCAGTAGTCGCTCAATGCGCAGAAAGAACATCCGCTCATATCGATTAGTGAAACTTCTGGGGAAGTTCTGCTATGATGGAACGTCACACATTTGGTATTCGAGGTATTGAATGTCACTAGATATTTTCCCTCACTGATCAGTTAGAGCTCGTTCAGAGGAGAGATCAGCAGTCAAGCACTGGTTATTATGAGTTTTGCATGTGCACTTATATATTGCTGTATAGCATAGATATTCATAAATGATTCGTGCATGTTCTCCGGCAGATCCTTATGTAAAGAGGGGTAGACTAAGAAACGAAACTTGCGTGACAACTTTATTGATCGCTTAGACGTCGAGGGACTGGCCTTTAACAGCTACATTTCAGAGCAAGACGTTAGAAAGGATTTGATAAATGAGAAGACGATTCATGTGATTCTATACCTAGAGATTTTGCTGTCACTCTTTATGTCACACTTTGTCAAAGGCTTTTGAAATATCTAATGCGATCACGAGGAAAGATAGCTTACAAAATCTGACACACATAAGACATACTGAGAGCAAGAGGGACCAGGTAATGCTGCGCAAAACCTAATGATCTTGTGTATACGGTTGACATAACAGGGATTAGGAATGATAGAAAAAAACAAATCTTTTCTAAGAGGGACAAAGTACTGGAAATTATGGAGAATCATGATCGCCCACGTTCTGAAGAGACACGGCACACAGAAGAAAAAGAAGATGTCGACGACGTAAGAAGTGTTGATTATCGGGATATGTATGATAGATAAAGGTTTGCATTAAACCTGAAGAATGTAAGATTGTAATGGCGAAGAGAACTATCCATTCTTAAATCTCTGCCACCATGCAACATCTTTGCTGCAGAAGCTGCCTAATTATAACCTCTTCCATACCAATGGAGCATGAAGGGAATAAAAATGAATCGACTCAGTATACGTAACATCATGTGTCTTAGCTTGCTGAACATCTGCCATGAAACTAGTTATATAGTAGCAAGTGGGTGACAACGTTTCATCTGGGGAATAAGAGTTCGAAGGCCGCATAAAGGAAGTGACTATCTATCCAACATCTTTAACCATGAATTGTATAGGAGTGAGCTAGAATTTCAGTAGTTATACTAGTTGCTTTATTGAGATTATAACTGTTCAACTCCGGCCAAAACGGAGTAGCATGTGTTGCGGAACATTTTCCAGTGTCTCAGGGATTTTCTGTTCAAGTTCCTCTTGGCTTGATGGAAATAAATATAGACCTGTCCTTTCACATAGACACACAGAAAAAATCGCAAGGTGTCAAGTCAGGTGAACATGGCGGTCATTTTAACAGCTCATTATCACTAGCACACACGATCCATATTCCTGGTAGATTCTCATTGTGATATGTCCACACAGACAACTTAGTTTTTATTAATTTGTTAAAATTTGAGATCATTTGAGCGAGAATATAATGTATTATTTAACTACAAAATGATGTCAGTTTTGAGGGACATATATATATATATATATATATATATATATATATATATATATCTTATTATTGTGATTGATTGTGTGTGTGTGTGTGTGTGTGTGTGTGTGTGTGTGTGTGTGTGTCTGTAACGTTTATATATTGGATCGGATTTCCTACATTTTTCAACCGATTTTAACAAAACTCCACAGGACTACATAAAATTACCTTATGGTGGTTCTAACAGCACCAAAAATGGGAAAAATATAATTGTTTTTGCACAAAATCAATTTGAAAACACGATTAAGAGACATCGTGAAAATGGAAGGGGACAACTCACATCGGGTTGTTTTGTGTGTGGGTTCCTTTAAATATGGGGGAGCGGATTTCCTATATTTTTCAGCCGATAAAACAAAACTTCACTTTTTTTTTTTTTTTTTTTGGCAGGTAGTGTTTCTTATTCTCTTGCACACTTTTTCTTTATTTTAACTTTCAGAATGCTTTAAAAATTCCATTTACAAGACAATTATTTATAATAAAATTCTATTCAATTGGGAGACTCATAACGATTGAAAACAATGTTTTTGTTTGAGTTTGACCAATTCGTAAAAAATAAAAAAAATAAAAAACTAATTAAGACATGCGTGTCCGTCAACCTTAAACAATAATCTAACGATCTCTACTGATTGTACGAATACAAACATCGGATAAATTCTTTATCTTTAGGGAAAGATAATGAAATCCAAACATACAAAAGTCCTAACTAAAAATAATAAACGGAACGGGAAACTACTTTAAATAAACATGGTGTCCAATTTTTTTACTGTATTCAATAAGTAAAAATCATAAATTGTAAAAGATTATTATTACAGAAAGGCTACTAAATGTATAAGATTTGTTAGATCATAATTAATAAACCCAAATAAAGTTAATATTTTTTGTATTAGAAACAACGAGTGGAAAATATATTCAAATCAGAATTCTAATTATGAATCACCACAAGCAAAATATGCAATTCTTTTTACTGTATTCAATAAGTATAAATCATAAATTGTAAAACTAAAAGATTACAGAAAGGCTACCTACATTTTTCAACCGATTTCAACAAAACTTCACTTTTTGTTTCTGGCATGTAGTGTTTCTTATTGTCTTGTACACTTTTTTCTTTATTTTTACATTCAAAATGCTTTAAACATTCCATTTACAAGACAATTGTTTATAAAATTATTCTATTGAATCGGGAGACTCATAACGATTGAAAACAATGATTTTGTTTGAGTTTGGGTTTGACCAATTCCTAAAAAAAAAAAAAAAACTAATTAAGACATGCGTGTCCGTCAACCTTAAACAATAATCTTTGTCAATTTTATTTTTCAGTCTTTATGATGGTGGATACTTTATCTATCTCTTACTGTTATATCCCGGGCAACGCCGGGCTCTACTACTATATATATATATATATATATATATATATATATATATATATATATATATAGATAGATAGATAGATAGATAGTGTTAGGGGACCTTACCCATATTAAAATAATGGACTATTCCATACGTAATAAATACTGCGCCTCAAGAGGAACCAGTAGTTCCGTCTGAAGTATAGACTTTAGTCTGAAGTCTGGAGTGAAGTCCGTCAGGAGTCTGTCAGTCAGTCAGAGCGAGCGAGTCAATCAGTCGAGTCAGAGGCAGTCCGAAACAGAGTTCGTGTTCAGACAATTACTACTAAACCTGATTGTTCGTACTAACACTTTTCTATCTCTCTGTATATATTCCTGTTTGTAATATATCTGTGTTATTCCATATCCGCCTTCGAGTTTTATCTTTATTGGTTCTATCTTGGACTATCAACGTGGTACAAGGAACCGGACCATAACAGTGGCGACGAGCGATTCGAACTCATTCGGTGGAAGAAAAAAAATTGTTAGCTACAGCATAACAGATAGATAGATAGATAGATAGATAGATAGATAGATAGATAGATAGATATTGAAGTAATCGTAATACAAAATGAAAAATGAATATTTGTGACGTATATCATCCGTTAGGACTTCATCGGAATGGGTTTGTTGACATTAATGTGACTACACATTCGTATGAGCGAGAGACACCGGTACTTCATCCACAGTAAATTTACATCTATTTTCTTACAACGTTTCACCATTCTAGACAGATTTTCTGTTATCACAATGTGGGATATTTAAAAACAAAGATGATGGGGAAAAAAGAAAAAGGATATCGATAAATTTGGCTAGATTACAAAAATTATTAAAAAAAAAGTTTGAAAATACCAGCATCTCTCGTTCATATGCAGGTGCACTCAAAAGAACGTCAAGAAAACCAGTTCAATGTAGCCCTAACGTATATATATATATATATATATATATATATATATATATATATATATATATATATATATATATATATATATATATATATATATATATATCCATCATATCTAGAGCTAGAATTTTAGACATACAAACACATAAAAAAAAGCCATCTGCGGCCGTATCGTTCTTTTTGTGAATCAGCAGTGCGCATCCTAAACCGACTCTGAGAATTGAAGCCAGACCGTTACGATACCACGCAAGCATCATGCCACTGGGTGAGCAAATATATAAACTTGTGTATTTGCGCAGCAATACCTGGTTTATGCAAGTTTAGTTGAAAACGAGGTGCTGTGCTTGAGTTCTTTATCTAATTTCTCATGGGTTCGTATAATGTTTTTTTCAGGACATAAATTATATAAAAAGTGTCCGAATGTTTTCAAGCGCTTTCAGCGATAATTCTAGCCTTTATCATGGATGAATTTTATTTAACTTTTAACTCATTATATGGATTGTTTTATGTAAGTATGAGAAATCCCGTCGGCTCCTGCTTCTCTAATTATTAAATATCTCAAAATTTAAAAAAAAATTTACGAAACCGAAACTATATATCCGCTACACAGACCATATTATGTATTTTAGCTGAGAACAAAAATAAAATTAATAATCTCAAAACTACATCCGAAAAAAATTCTGTCCCCAAGAGTCGTTTTATATATATATATATATATATACATATATATATATATTAATGATCTGAGAAATATATTTGTTAATTATTTATTAATCGTGTAGTAGTGGCTAAATTACTGGCCCCAATTCAGTGTATCGAATAAAACTACTATTATTGCAATGAGCCCGATCCAGTCAATATATCTCTCTGGCAGTTCTGTGCTATGAATTTTGAATGTATATGGGCCCGATTCATGGTTAATTCAGATGCTTTTTACATCCGTATGTGTTAAAACTCAAGTATATTGTAGAATGAATGATAACAATTTTCCTGGCAATATATCCATATCGATAATTGGCGTAACATATTTTGCAAAAAACAAATTATTCGGGACTCAGTAGATGTTAAACACTGAAATTATTTCTATCTATCTATCTATCTATCTATCTATCTATCTATCTATTGTTACAGGATTAAATTATTATTTACGCTAATGATGTTCTAGAAATTATTTTGTACTAATGATACTAATGATACAGCTACTGGAAATAATTGTTCTGATCGGCCCCGAAGCTGTAATAAATGCAATTGTGAGACGCAGCAGACATCACTTTCCCAAAGAACAAATAACAGATGACCTTTTGTCGTTAATTAGAAAGGAAAATAAAAATCAATTATGTCCTCATTATAGGACTGCAATTTCTAACGACAAAAATGTATGCATAAGTCATTAAGAATACAAAAAGTGAAGGAACACTAGAAATTATGAAGGGTGAAAGCTCCGAAATATCGATCCAAATCTTCACAGACATATTCGAAAATCTTTCTTCTATGTCAGAGACCATTTTAACTTAAAAAAAATGGTAACTTCCATGCTGAAAAGAAAGATAATCAGAACTCACTCACAAATACGCGCATATATAGATATAAGAATTTAGGAAAGAAATTCGAAAAAGACACAATATTAATAATATACATGGCCACTCGTATTCGAGGATACCCGTCTACTAGAGCGGCCACCCAGTCCCTATTGCAGACGCCTGCTCAGGCGCATTTGTGCTTATTCAACACCCACAGAGCGCACCTGTGGTTTATACTGCAACTATGCTGAGCAGACCTTAAATTTTCTGGGAAAGGGCGTGTTATCTAGCGTGATCAACAATTTAAACAAAGCCAGCACGCTCAAGCCCTCGGCCACTATGACTTGTGACTTAGTTCTAGCACAGCTCAAGCGTTCCGTCTACCCAATTTCACTCACAAGATTTGATATGATTTTCAGACACTTTTCAAAGTGACGCATGCTGGGATCGACCCCCTCCAGTCCGATAAAATGAGGAAGTCTCCAACCTGACAAATCGACCATGGTGAGATGCGAACCCGGGTCTCATGGTCAGCAAATGAACGCTCTAACCACTAATAATAATAATAATAATAAATTAATAAACAATAATATTATTAATAAAAGGGAATTTCAAGTTGGTGAAGAATCGTAGATAACCCATAATACAACTCTTGGAGCAGCAAAGAGCCTACAGAAGAATGCAAAAGCAAATTCAGCGTACAAAAAGCAGAAGCAATGGCAAGATAAGCCTCTTCGTCGTCAATACTCTGCCCGTACCAAACAAGTTGATATAGACAAATCCCTTACCCATCAATGCTTATGTAGCGCAGTGTTAAGAACTGAAACCGAAGATTTTATTCTTGCTGTACAGCACCAGTGCTTACTAACTAGAAATTACCAAACACATACTTAAAAATTGTATTGATGTGAAATGCGGATTTTGTGATAAATGTCTAGAAGCAATTCACCATTATGTATCAAGTCGTACAGTGTTAGCCCCCACTGAATTAAAAACAAAAAACTCGGCATGGTAAAATGGGGTCAATTGTTTCAAAGGAAAATATGGGAATAAACTGCAATAAAGTGGTATGAACACCACCCAGACTTGGGTAAAGATATAGGAAATCTAACAATGTTATACACAGTGACAGAAGAATCCAAGCTAATCGCCAAGACATCGTGATCAGAGTCCACAAAAATACAATGAGCTTTCTTACTGGTATGGCAGTCCTTGCAGAGTGTAATGCATCTTTGAATATTTTCAAAAAAAAACTATCAGCATGCAAATGTCTTCAATGTGGCACATGAGGACATCAGTAATTTCAGTTGTTGTTGTTGTCCTCGGTGTGATTGGAAAAGTTTTATTATACAGACACTTTCCCTGAAAGCTCGTACTTTAAAGAAACTTAAAATAGTGTACTCACAAGTACAGCTCATGCAGCTATATCTATGCAAAATGTTTGTGAACTATGGTTTTTTCCTTTTCATATTCCTTAAAAACAATGATCAGTGGAAAATGTCATGAAGCCATTTCTGATCTTATGTCTCTAGTTGGGACCCGGAATGAATATGTACACAACACAGGGAAATGAAAAAAAAAGAATTTTGATGATGATTGTATGTAATATATTATTATTATTATTAAATTTGGTATAAACGAGAAGCAAATTGTACATAAAATAAGCTTCATTATATTTAATGTCCCCAATCACCGCGCATTGGTATAAAACCAAGCGTTAACCTGAAAACTCATGTTCTTTAATATCATATTCATATCGAGAGTTTCATGAGGACGCCATGAATGTGGCCGACCTTGTTCAAAACTATCGATAATGTCATCTGTATACAGCCGCTTTCTCAGATCAATGTTTAAAATGGCTTTTAGCGCGTGAAGCCTATTGGTCGTGACGAAGACCATCCTACTTGGTCCATATTGGACTGGCGATACAGATCACAGAACTGACAATAGAAACCCCGCCACTTGAGGATTGTCAACGGTAGCAACAAATGAAATGGATAGCACATTAAACTCGAAGAGAAAAATAATGACATTATCAAGATGTTGAGATTTCCCACTACTCCAAATAAATGATTAGTAAAGAAATCCCCATCAATAATGGAAAGAGTGATAAAAGCTTCTAAACTTGAGAAATTTATTTTCCTGAAAAAATTATTTCAAGACAAAGTTTTTTTATAAATTTCAACTGGTAGAATTACAGGCTGCACGGTCAATGAATTTATAAGGGAATGGTTAATATTACCATTAAAATTGCAATTAGGCAAAACAAAATCCTTTGTAAAAATCAGAAATTTTGGACACGCCTCTTTCTTTTTTTGAGGCAAGAAAATACTGTTTTGCACATGCGCATATTGTTTTCTTCTACACATGCGCCAAACAACATTCGTATCATAAAAAAGAGTTCCACTTCCATTTATTTTTCATTGGGAAAGGGCCAGGCTAGTTCGAAAATCCTGATTTCTGATATAATTTTCATTATGCTTCTGTTTTCTCGCATGGCCTAATAATCTTACGATGACCGTTATTTCCATTATTATTATTATTATTAGTAGTAGTAGTAGTAGTAGTAGTATTACGAGTAGCAGTATTAATAATAATAATATTTCGAATCTGTTTCATCACCGACTCTACCTCCATTCATTAGAAGCAGAAGCTCACAATCTCAATCGGTCTGTCTGTCACACACACACACACACACACACTCTCTCTCTCTCTCTCTCTATATATATATATATATATATATATATATATATATATATATATATATATGGGCGTGTGTGCGTCTGTATATACATATAGCAATTTATTTAGCATAGCTTAAATGTGGCATAAGGCTAAAATATGAAGCGTGCAGTGAAAAACTAAACTCCATACAAAGTTGTAATTGATTTAGCGAGAAAAAGCCTGCTAACCATTACACCCCGTTGAAGTTCAAAATACACACACACACACACACACACACACACACACACACACACACACATATATATATATATATATATATATATATATATATATATATATATATATATATATATAGCAGAGTCCATCTTGCAAATTCGCGCATCTACCATTTGTCCGTGTATTGAATACATTTACCATATCTGGTCAGCTGCTACTGCTACTCATCTCCACGTCCCTGACAAAATACAAAGACGGATCTGCAATGTAATCGATCCTGACTTCAGTTACTTTTTAAGCGTCGTAACCTGCCTTCCCTCTGTTTTTTCTACAAATATTCTCATTAGCTTGTGTTGAAGAGTGCTACTAGATTGGCATCTTGGTCCCAACCTTTTACTGTTGAATTAGATAACTGTAACTGCTACTTCCTTTCCAACACTTTAATTTATCGACACTTCCCACTCGTGGAATTCTCTTCCGTTTATTTGCTTCCCTGATAACTACATTCTTAAAAAAAACTTAAATACACCATCAGTCGATATCTTCTATCCTCGTTAAACCAGTTCAGCTTTTATTCTTTTGCATTCTTTTCTTTCTACCTCACAATTCTCTTACCCCAGCGTAATAGTGGCATTTCCACCTTGCTTGGTATAAAATGATAAGTAAATGCTCTAAACAGAATTAATTACATTTACCGCCCTGAAGGTTCGAGAAATTTCATAGAAAATATGCTTTCTCTGACAAGAAATTGAACCTGTGTCCTATACGGAGCCGTCAGTTAACCTGACGTTCTATACCAGTCATACCAATTCCGCGCGGTTATTTATTATAATATTATAATAAATAAATTAATATTAATAAAAAAAAGCGGAGTATTACTTAAATAAATCATATCTATGAAAATAGCGTATAAACAGAAAATATATTAAATAATTTTCAGACATAATCCATTTCATAACATGTTGTCAATGTTTACGCTAAGGTATGTTTGGTGATCAAGGTATGATGGTTCGTGAAAAATCGTCGAAGATTTGTTGATTATAAACAGTTATTTGGACTTTGCTAACAACACGCTTGTCTGTAGCTGAGTGGTATAGCACGTCAGTTCAATTGACAGGTTCCGTATAGAATACAGGTTCTATTCCTGTCGGATAACGCATATTTTCTCCAAAATATCTTGAACATACAGGCCGGTAAATGTAATTAATATTGTTTGTTTCAAAAAACAGAGCATTTGACTTAAATAAACTGTATCTCTTAAAATAGCGTATAAACACACACACACACTCACACACACACACACACATATATATATATATATATATATATATATATATATATATATATATATGTATGTATGTGTGTGTGTGTGTGTGTGTGGATCGGAACCTGACAAAATGATAGGATAATGAACAAGGGAAACAAATCTGTTTCCTACTTGTTATTTATCGTATCATATATATGTATATATAAAATTATGAATAGTGCTTTAGACGTAGGATATTATGCATATTCACACACACACACACACACACATATATATATATATATATATATATAGTTTTTCACGATCACGAGTCCGGTAAACAATTATGGTCATAGAGGTACCATTTGTACTCCAGTTCTTCCAAAATTAGAGTTTTCATTACCCTAGTCAACGAAGGCTATAGGACCCAGTGTATCCGGGCATTTAGAAATATCTAGCCGAAAAGAGATTGATTCCTTTACGCGTGATTAAAAGTAACGGTACCGGCTGGAATTCGAACTTGGTGTTGCGTTTTCTTATATTTCTCCGCTAGGCATTACACCACCGCACACATACACGTAGCTTTTAATATTTTTTATAGAGAAAAGTGTTCAAGATTAATGAAATAGTTTATATTAATATGAGTAGTGTTGATATATGTTTCAAAACTGGATGTCGACAATATATTTAAACAGAACCGTCAACCCATATGTATAAAGCTTATATATCCTCAGAAAGAAGAATTTCAAAGATTTTGGTTGCATATTTGCAGATTTATGATATAGCTTGATATTGATATGTGGCTAGATTCCATCAGCCATACTAAATATTGCAGATTTATCAACACAAAAAAAAAATAAAATAAAATGAAAAAATCACTTAAAGAAGCTCTGTTTCGTTATGCAGAGAGTTTGTATCTACATACATCATACCTCAGAAATATCATTCCCAAGATATACATCGAAGTATAAACAATATATAAATATTAAATTTTGTCGATATTTACAGGTGAAAGTGCTCAATATCGGAGGGTTTGAAGCATGATACTGAAACGATGAAGTGTTGTTCTCTACAAGCATCCAATCGCTCTCTCTCTAAAATTAACAAGAAGTCATTAATAAGCCGAAAAAAATTCATCACGTAACGTCCTTCATAAATTACATTTCCATTCTATAATGTTATTAATCCTAACCTGGCATCTCGGCTTCTGTCACTTTCCCACAACCCTAACGTAGCTTTACAGTGTTTTTTTTTAAATAAATATTTTCGTGGTAATTGCTCTGATGAACTTTCTCTATGGTACCTAGACTTCATGAATTTAAGCACAGTACTAGATTGGCGGTGTGGTCTCATCATTTTACCCTTGAAATGACTAGATGTAACCGTAGGTTCGCTGCTAATAGTTTCTTCAATTGAACCTCTTGCTTATGGAACTCTGTTCCGGGTTGTAACTTCCCAGTCAGCTTTGATCTTCAGAAATTTAAATGCAGTTACCAATTGATATATTCTGTTTTCTTAAAACTTGTTCTTTTATTGGCAACTCTCATTAATATTATTTTCGCTTCATATTGCTTGAAATCATTAAAAATATTGCAAAGTTAGATGTTAGAATATTTTAGAGTATGGTTTAATTCAAATGTTAGAAATTGATTTTTTTCTGACCGTTATTTCGATGAATAAATATAGGGTACTAACTAAAATTTATACAATTGCCTTCATAAAATTCCTCAAGGAATGAAACGCCTCTCCTTGTCATTTCTCTCTTTCCCTCTCTTTTTCTCTCTTTCTCTCACACACACGCACAATGACACACATAGGGATTTGTCAAGAATGTGAGTTCTTGATATTATCGGTCTGGGGTGCCAATCCCAGCGTGCGGCACCTTTGGAATGCCTGAAAACCATGCCACGGGTTGACCAAATTCTTTTGAGAGAAATTGCATCGATGGAACTCTTTGCAAGCCGTCGATAACTGTGGCAGCACGAAGTCACAAGTCATCGTGACAGAGCGTTAATGTGAAAGCTTTGTTCAGACTGTTGATGATGCTAGATAACGTGTTCTCATTCAGAAACTTTAACTAAAGTCCGTTCAGCATAGTTGCAGTATAAGCCATAATGTGTTAAACAAACAAAAAATGTGCCTGAGCACCCCTCCCCGTGAAAAGCAGGGATTGGCTAGCTGCCCTTGTAGAGTAGTCATTATATATATATATATATATATATATATATATATATATATATATATATATATATATATAGCCGAATACCCGCGCCTAGCTGCGTATCACATATTTTGTAGGAAAAAAGATGATTGATTTTAAATCATTGTTATAATTGTGGAGAAAATCATCTTCTGGCTTACTTCTTCTATATTTTGGATAGGAGTCATTCCCTTGTTCAAATTTAAATCAAAGGGGAAAAAAACAATCGCGTGTAGGTGTACAAAATCTGCTTGATCTGACCCATTTGATATGTATTTGATACAATACTTGATTGAATGAATTGAGCAGATTTCAACATTGACATGACAGTCGAATTGTCGCAATAAATATGTATTCTAAGGCACTACCCATTGCTTGGCGATTTCTTAATCAACTTGATGTCTCATAGTAATCTTGTCAATGTGACCTCCATCTTCTTGATTTCTCCCACTATATTTTGGGTAGGCGTCATTCCCTTGTTCAAATTTAAATTTATTCTAAATGAAAGGGAAACAAATTTAGTGGGAAGTTGCTCCCCCCGCCCCTATCACCCCCTTTGATCCAATGAAATATACTTATCCATTTACCTTAGGAGTCATTCCCTTGTTCAAATTTATATCTAATTTATATCAAAGGGAAAAACCAATGGGGACCTTCTACCCGGGACTCTCTTTGATCAAAATGATCTTGCCGATGTGACCTCCATCTTTTAGCTTTCCCATCCTATATGTTGGATAGGATTCATTCTCTTGTTCAAATTTAATTTAAATCAAAGGGAATTAATTTTCAGAAGATGCAGGGTTGTGTACCATCGGGACCCCCTTTGATCAAAATGAAATATATTTATCCAAGTATCCTAGGAGTCATTCCCTTGTTCAAATTGAAATCTAATTTATATCAAAGGGAAAAGATTTTCAGTGTACTGTGACCTATAGGAAACCCCTATGATCAAAATGAATTATCCATATCCAAGTACCCTGGGTAATGTAGTTTAAGAATATATGTGGTTATGGGGGTCTGATGTCATGGAATATCCTGTCAACCCCATAAGTTACTACATTATACGTATTAACTAACTATAAGTATCCTTTGCCCAGGGTATACAGGGAGACTAACTGCTAACTGCTAACTGTTCTAGCTAAACAGTCGAACTCTCTGCCTTCGGGCAGAGAACCTGGCCGATGTTCCGCTGAAGAGCAGAGTCTCGTTCTGGGAGGTAGACTGACCATGAACCTGTTTATGCGGGTTCAAATTGGAATATTTTTTGCCGAGCCTACGGGCTCGAACAACCCAAGTTAAACTGGCCTTGTGCCACATGCAACACTCGTGGTGGGGCAGCTAAATAAACTAGCTGGAATCTTTTCCAGCTGTGCTGGTCGAACTATCTGCCTTTGGGCAGAGAGGAACCCGGAGAAGGCTATGGCAAAGGGCAGCGTCTCCTCTGGGGAGATAGAGTGACCTGATCCCGATTAAGCGGGGTCTACGAGGACTTTTTGGCCGTGCTGTCGAACTTTCTGCCTTCAGGAAGAGAAGAACCCGGACGAGGCTGTACCGAAGGGCAGAGTCTTGTACGGGGAGGTACACAAGCCCAAACCCTTTTATGCGGGTTCTACATGGAATTTTGGACGAGCCTACGGGGTCGGATTACCCCACATTAAACTCGGCCTTGGGCCACATTCTACCCCGTGGGGAGGCTGGTAAATATAGACTTGCTGGGATCTGTTGAGTACGAATCAGACATACACGAGAACTAGCGACCTTGCAATAGCAGCACTCACTACTGGATTGACTTGCGACGATCGTGCGCATATCTACTATCTTATTTCGATTGTACTGGTTTTACAATTTACGTGTTTGTCAAGAATATATTCCTGTTAGCACGGAATATAAAAGGGTGTATCTCCAAAATACAAGAAGGTTTGATAAGAAACAAACAGAGGCTACAACTTTATATATGTGTGTGTAAAGAGGCTAAAGATAAACAGACAGAGACTACAACTATATATATATATATATATATATATATATATATATATATATATATATATATATATATGAAGTTGTAACCTCTGTCTGTTTGTTTATTTATCGGAAACATATATAGGTGTGTAAAGAGGCTAAAGATAAACAGACAGAGACTACAACTATATATATATATATATATATATATATATATATATAAGTTGTAGCCTCTGTCTGTTTGTTTCTTATCGGAAACATATATATAGGTGTGTGTGTGTGATTTTGTAAACATTGCACACCTGCACTTACTCCTTATTATATACATCCGAGTTACTTTCGTGGGTTGCCCTTGGAGAAATCAACCTCTTTTTTTAATATCTACCACCTGCTCTCCATCTTCATCTATTTTCGCTCTCGCAGACGATACATCACAGACTGTTCGCTGCTGTGCCGCTACTTCCATGCGAAATGTTCATACGAACTACATTCTTTAGTACCACCAGTTCTAACCTCCACGGCTAAGACCCACCATTACTACGCAAATTGTAGAGAACCAACCACATTCCCAGCGTATTCCCTTGGTGACATGTAAGTTCCACTTGAGCATCCTTTTCAAACGAAATGCCAGGGTGCTTCCCAGATGACTACAATCTGTCCAAGTCTTGTGTGTACCGTTGTCTTCTTCACACATCCCCATAAACTGTGTCTCTTACTCGGTAGCACTCTACATCTTGGGCCTTGGACGGTGTAAGAAGTGTTTATTTCTAGAAAAAGATGTAAAACTGTGAGAAAAATACGAAATCTTAATAAAAACCTCATAAACGTTTCTTTCTTTGTCACATTAAATGACACACTCCCCATATATATATATATATATATATATATATATATATATATATATATAATAAAAAGGCTTAAACACTAATATTCCATGGTCATAATTTATTCCATTGGAATCGTAAATACGATTTTATTATTAAATATAAGAATCAAGAAAAAATGCATATATGTATATATATTTATATATTTTGCATATGTATGTGTATATTTACCACTAATATTATATATATAT
>CAHIKZ030004302.1:167500-195000 GCA_903632075.3 Acanthosepion pharaonis
TTATCCACGTTTTTAAGCGTCACTACACAAAGAAGAAAAAAGAAATATTAAAATTACGATACATTAATGATATCAATATAAATATATCTTGAATATTTTAGCAACATCGGTTGGTTAATAGCAATTTAGCATTAGAATCTAACTTTCATAATAACATCAGACATGTGATAATTTCATCGACGCAAAGAATCAATTATATGCATTACTAGAGAAAATGATATCGTTCATTTTCAAAGTGATTACATTTTGATAGTCTTTAGGGAAAATGGTAATTCCTATACCCGTGCGATTTCAAAGGTCCTAACTCGCAGAACTGAGACAATTTCTGCAAATATAGTATTAATTTTTTATGATCACCTCTCCTAGTTTTCCCATGGGCAGGAACATATTGACCCAGATTATTGACACATTGGCCCACGTCTGCAACAGATTTCTCAGGAACCTGCCAGGCGGCAGACTGAGGAAGAAGAAAAAAAAGCATAAAATCCATGAAATATTGTTCCTCTTTCGGCGGTTTGTTTCTTGTACAAATTGGACATATCGAGAGTTTGCGAGGGTAACCAATGCCTTCATATGCCAAACTGAAAGAGAAATCTTGTAGTCGCCAAAAAAACAACAGCCGCTTTCGATTGACATATACTAACCCCATCCCACTAAAAAAGAAAACAGATATCGTTATATAAGAGAGTATTAATTTCATTTTGGGAAGATGGGACTTAACCATTACATAAACACAGACTAATAGTAACTAAACTTATATGAAGCACAGGACCGAATGTAAGAAACAACGAGTGAGGATCAAACTCAGTAAGAAACAACGAGTGAGGAACTTACTCAGCCGTAAGAGAACTAGCGAGAAAAGATTGTTAGCATTACACCACGTCAAAGACACCTGCAAGCACAATTCTAGCGATATAGTAATAATATATGTGGAATTAATAACGAAGAATAAGAATGGACAAAAAAAATATATATATATATATGTATGTTCTTTTTATAGATACAAATATTTTAGTAAATGCTCTGCTTAAAATAAACAGTATTACCGACATATACCAGCCTGAATGTCCCAAAATTTTTCATAGAAAATATGCGTCCTCCGACAAGAATTGAACCTGTATCTTATACGGAACCGTCATATAGCCTGACGTGCTTTACCGATTGAGCCACAGAGGAGCGTTTCGGTTAACAATGTCGATTTTACTATATTTAACCTACAATTCTCCATGATTTTCCTTCGTATCGTCATATTTTCTCGATGCATATCCAAATGTAAACAAATGACATCATACATTGTGAAATGGACAAGTCCGCCAATTATTTTAAGACATTTTTTTATGTTATATATATATATATATATATATATATATATATATATATATATAATTTGAAAATAGAAAACAATATATTTGCTTATTAAAGAGTTGAGAAGGAATATAGATTTTAAAATCTTAGAGCCGTGTCAATTTTAACTAATCAGAAGGAGGGTCAACGCTAAATTTTAAAAGTTAAAAATATAGGTTAGATATTGGGGTATGTATGGCATTCATACATGTTTCGGGGAACTGCCATATTAACGGCTCGACACACGATATTACCAGAAAAATGTATACATTTAAGATACGAAGGAATATTGTTAGAGATATGTATGTCCCTGATAAACAGTTAATTTTCGTTTTTTTTAATTATTTTAATATATATTTTAGAACTATCTTAAAAGGACGTCTTGTACGCTTAAAACATTTTCAATATATTTCTGAACCAAAGTACAAGTTTTATTTTATTAATTATGTCTTTTTAATACATACCAATTTATAAAAAAGATAAATTGCGCTCTTTATAAATAATTTCCAAGACCCGTTATTCTTTGCAAGCCTTTTTCAAAAACAATCCTTCAAGATGTCAACAGCTAGAAATGTTTTCATTCATATTATTCATTTGATTATACCCTCTTTTGATTTCTATGCTCTATTTTGAAGTTTCTTCTCCATGAACAGTTTTTGTTTTATGAAATCTTTTTTTTCCTTTTATGTTTTTCTCATTATAAACGATTCTACTAAAGGTATGTTTCATTTTTTGTTCACATGCGTATTTTGAAATCATGATGTTATTAATATACCTTGCGTGCTTGATGATATACAGTGCGAGGAAAAATAAATATTCGGACACATAAAATTTTTAATTAATTGTATTTTCAACTAATGAATAAACATACTGCTAATATAATTAATTGTACACAAATGAATAATACTTAAATATGCATAGAAAACAGAAAAATAATTTAATACAAATAAATCCCATTTATTCTTTTTAATGGGAAGACAAATTTTGTACAATGCAAATTTCAAATTTTAAAACTTTCAAATTTAATAATCTACACTATTCAAGTAGAATATTCAAGAACATTCCAATAATACTATCAGTAGTTATTTTTAGCCTAAAAATACAAACAGACCATTCTGTAATTGATATTCGTGTAAGAAGATTGTTATTATGGCAAGAGGTAAAGAATTGAAAAATCTGGTAAAAGAACTGGCTGCTAAGCTCTGAAAAGAAGGTAAAGATACAAGAATATCTCAGACAAACTGAATGTTCCATTTACTACCATTACTTCATTCATTGCAAGGTATAACATTTTTAAACCCAGAAAACCAAAAAGAACAGGTGTTCCACCAAAGATTTCTTCAAGATCTTCGAGGAAATTAATGCTTCAAATTAAACAAAATCCAACAGCTACTCGTCAAGAATTGCAGATGATTTGCTTTCATCGGGAATCTGTGTCACAAAACGGTCAATAAGAAATGAAAATCAAAGGAACAATCTAAAATAACGTTCCCTCGGAAAACTCCACTGCTATTGAAAAGACACAAGGTGCCAGATTGAAATTCGTTTGTAAACATAAGGATAAGAAAAATGGTATTGAGAAAGGGCATTATAGACAGATGAAAACAAAACTGAGTTTTTTGGACCGAATTCTAGAAATCATGTATGAAGGAAAGGCGACGATACGTTCAAACAAAAGAACACAGTTCCACCAGTGGAATTTGGTGGTGGCAGCATCATGGTTTGGAGGCGTTATTCTGCAAAGGGTACTTACAACATATCAGTAATAGATGGTAAAATGGATGCAGCAGCATATGAAATATATTTTAGAAGCAAATTTAATGAATTCGGTTGAAAATCATGAACTTCCTCCTGATTGAATCTTCCAACAACATAATGATCCTAAGTACGGCGCATAATCTACTAGGAAATGGCTTGCTGAAAATAATGTAAATATCAACTGAGAATCTGTGGCGTTATTTGAAAATTAAAATCCAATAGTGAGTTACAACAAACATCCCGGATCTGAAGACCAATATTCGAAAAAGCACTGAATAATATATCGGCAAAAATTTGCATATCATTAATTGAGAACTACAAGGAGAGGTTCGTTGCTGTAGAAGGGGATAATGGCTATTCTACAAAATATTAATTGAACATTATATATTCTTTTTTTTATTGTACCACTACTTTTTCACCCGTTAAATAGATAAATAGGATTTATTTCTATTAGATCACATTTTTTTCTGTTTTTATTATGCATAATTATTATGCGTCTGTGTACAGTTAATTATAGAAAAGTATGTTTATTCATTAGTTAGAAATACAATAAATTAAAAATTTGTAAGCGGACGAATAGTTGTCCCCCCCCCAATATAAATGCTTGGCATATCTTTTCCTGATTTTTTTAAAGAGTTGCTACGTTGTAAATTCCCCTGGTTTTTCCATTCATATAATTTTGTCTATATTAGATCATTGCAAAAGTTCGTGCCCAATCAAAAAATTAAAAACAATGAATTGATTGAGTGATTTGTTTTTAAGACTTATCGATCCTAGTATAACAACAAAATGGTTTTAGATTGTATTTTTTGTTTGGGGTTAATAATATTTTAGTGATACAAGTCTTACTAATTAACTCATAAATGATTTGGGGGATAAGTTTGATTCCTACCCTTCCTACAAGTATTTACGCGTAAGGGAATTTAACGAACTCAAAGGAAATTGGAATTCAGCTCACCGATTAACAATTCTCTGCCATTATCAATTGCGCAATCCGTACATCTAAGCTTACAGGACCTGGTATTCCCAAGCGGTAAAAGTAACAATGAACATATGGCAGGCGTTTTTGCAATGATCCACTATAATATACATGAAAAACCCATGAAAATTTTAAGGCTTTCTAGTTCTAATTTTGTTTTCAAATCAAACAGCCTCTCTGATATATGTCTTCCGACTTTCTTCCCAATCAAAACAGAAGAATCAATAATTTATGGAATATTGTCAAAGCGCTTCTTTTTTTCTCTCTCTCTCAGTGAAGCCTAGTAGCATCTTAAACATATTATTTCTGTATTTCGACGCAATCAAAACGGAATAATCTATTATTTATGAGGGACTGGCAGTACGTAATTTAAGTGTTAACTAAGGAAGGAAGGGGTACACAGAATTATAACAATACATTTCTCCCTACAATTTCACAACAGTGTATATTTCGTTTTATATCTGCAATTACATCCTTTCTTTGTATTTTTATAACGTTGCTATTTAGTATTTTGCTGTCATGTTTTATTCTATTATCAGGTCATCCCATAAATTCTGTCCGGATTTTGAATAAAGAAAACAAGTGACCAAATGTTACATTTAATTACATATTCAATCAACAATGTATTTTCCGTGATTATCTATGACATCCTTCCATCTATTCACAAGCTTACTAATTCCATTACTGTAAAATTCTTTTGGCTTTGATTCGAAGAACACACAAATGTCAGTTTTAACCTCTTCCTGTGTTACAAAAGCTGTTTCTTCCAAATGATTCTGTAAGCTATGAAACAAATGGTAGTATGAAGGAGCAAGATCGGGAGAATAAGGTGGATGAGAAGTTTTCTCCGATCTTTTATGACCGGATTCTTGCTGTGTGGGGTCGCACATTGTTCTGATGAAGCATCACCTCTTTTTGAGCCACTAGAACAGTGTTTTTTTTTTCTCAAACGCTCTAATTGCTGACAGTATATTTGAGCATTAATTGTTGAATTAGGTGGTAAGAATTCAAAGTGGATTATTCCTTGGCGATCCCACCAGATTGAAAGAAGAACCTTTTGCCCATGAAGTTCCTTTCTCGGCTGAGGCTGGTGTCTTTCCCCTTTACCAAGCCACTGTCTACGACGCTTAACATTTCGATAAAAGATCCATTTTTCATCGCCAGTCACAAGTCTATCCAAAAAAGGTGAAAGAAGTTGGCGAGAATGGAGAGAAGAGCTGATGTCAACTCGGGATTTGAGGTTGTTTTCAGACAATTCATGAGGCAGCCATTTCCCAAGTTTAGGAACTTTTCCAAGTTGTTGAAGATGACGATGAACAATTGTATGGTTTGAACTGAGAACCACTACCAATTCCTCAACTGATAAAGCAGGATTTTCTTCAAGGGCTGCTTCAAGAAGCTTTTCATCAAACTCAACTGGACGTCCGGCTCGATCTTCATCTTCAAGGGTGAAATCTCCACCTCTGAATTTTGGAAACCATCTTCTAGCCGCTTTGGCTGCTGAGTTTCCTTTCTTGAACTCACAAAGCATTATGTGTCTCAAATGATTCTTGGGTACTTCCATGTTAGCAGAGTTTTTTTCAACCAAAATTTTATTTTATTTTTCTCTGAAATAAAATTTAATCAGTTCAAATGCATCTAAACATATAAATAATGTTCAGCGCCATTAGACATTATAAAATAATCTTTAAATTTTGTTCATTTTAACAAAAAGTTAAAATTCGGCAGAACTTATGGGATGACCTGATATTTTCCGATATTATGAGTCAACCTTTCATCACGTGAGTAATGTGGACATGGCTTAATTCAACTGGTACTTTGGCATATACACCTCATTTTCTGGTACTAATGCAAACTAAGTTAACTATAGATTTGTGCTGATTATCCGAGAAGTTGGCTAATCTTCTTTGTGGTATCTTGCTCACAAAACACTCTGCCTGCAAAATGCAATTGTAACTAATTTTACGATAATTCTGATGAAGCAATTTGTTTTATATTTCTAATTAATTGAAATGCTTGTGTATAAATTTGAATTATTTTGTATTCTTGTATCAAGGTATATATTGGTTGGTGAATGAAATTTGTTTTTTATTTCTGTTTTTATTTTTTCAGGTATATACTCAAATTTTCTTCTGAATCTAGTATTAAATCTAGTTCATATTCTATTTCGATTTCATAAAATAACGTCGTTTTTGGAACGCACCCATGTATAAGACGCATCCTTATTTTCAACACATTTGTTCCGAACACTCAATGAAAATATGGTTTACCGATGTTAAGCGTTCTGATTAGGTAGTAGAAACTAGAAGAATATCCCAACATAAGTGGAGATATCGAGAGAGTGGAAAAGCTATTGAAACAATGCGATTCGCCTCCATATGGAAGGCGTCTTTAGGTCGCAATTAGAGACAAAACACGTGCGTGCACTTTCTCCTTACATGCAGATTTTGTCTTGCATTTCGGCCTGAAGACGCCTATCATAAAACAAGGGGAAACGTGTTTTTGGAATAACTTCCCAAATTGCACAGAACTTATATCTAGCACTTTTAATAGAAAAATGACAAAACTTAGTTGCTAGTTTGCGCTTAAATTTTTACAATCGACGAATCAAGGAGGAAAGGTCATCTGAAAAATTACCCTGAAAATATTTATAGAAAAAAATCATAAGCTACGGAGGTTGGAAAATGACGATAACCGAAATGCCAGGTCAGGATGGATAACTTTGCAGAGCCCTCTTTGGATTTTATCAAGAATATATAAATACATACCAGAAGCACTAGACAGTAATATTCAATGCATAGACAAACGGTAGACTTAAACGTGTTTAAGATAGAATCTGGCGAAAAGAAAAAGTTTAGCTCGACACAGTCAACCAATTTTCCTAGCAGCAAAACTGGGAATTAATTCAATATAATCTTTTTCCACCCCATGTCATCGGAAAACGTTAGACCCAGAAGGCGCAATAATTTAGCCTATATATATATATATATATATATATATATATATATATATATATATATATATATATATATATATCTGTGAGTGTGTGTGTGTGGATGAGATACAAGAATTGTGTACCAGTGTGTATATTTTTGTGTGAAAGATATATTAGCAACATTACCTAGGCAATCTGGGAGATTGCCAGGACATCATATCGATTCGCATGTACAAGTAATAACAGTGTTAACCCTTAAATCATATAAAGGTCACATATATCTGGCCACACGTAACTATTAACACAACCGCAATGAAGCTACTTGTTTTTTGATTTTTTTAAATATATGAAGAAATATCTATATGTGTGTCTACTATTCTTCGGCATTTCAGATCTTTATATGCGAAAAATATGCACATATTGGAACGCACGTATTTACATTCACACATAAGAATAGACAGACGGCCTCATATGTGTGTGCGTGTGTGTGAATGTATGTAGGTTTAATTTGACAATATATATCCTCACGCACACACACATACACTGACAACTATATCTATGTATGTAAAATTTCAGATAGAGTATCTGTAATATGACAATATGAATTAGGACAAAAAAAAAAATTAATTAATTTGGCCGTTGCGTTTCGTCCTCTGATGGACTTTATCAAGCAAAAAGCAAGTATTTGATCTTTAAACAATTGAGTTTTCTTAAAATTTTAAATTTAAATACGCTCATAAATATTTATCAGGTTAGTCGAAAATCTCGGTAAGTAATGGAGGGCGCCAAGTGTCACAATTCAATATTTACTAAACAAAAAGTGGCTAAATGATGTATTTCACACAGAAACACACGCACATACACACACACACACACACACACACACACACACACACACACATATATATATATATATATATATATATATATATATATATATATATATATATATATATACATATATATATATATATATAAAAGTGAATATTGAAGTCAAAACTCAGAGGCGATAGACTGTTTCATGCTAGACGCTATCATCCGACGACATGTGTTGGGGGTTTTCTCGACTATTTATAGATATGGGTCAGTGGTGCATTTTGGGTAGTCAATTCTAAAGGTTATTTTTGTGGGAGTCGTTTTTATTTATTTATTTACTTATTTATCTTTATTTTATATATTTATTTATTCTTTTCGGTTTTTGAAATTTTAGTATCTATCTATCTATATCTATCTATCTATCTATCTATCTATCTATCTATCTATCTATCTATCTATATCTATCTATATATATATCTATCTATCTATCTATATCTATCTATATCTATCTATCTATCTATCTATCTATCTATCTATCTATCTATATCTATCTATATTCTATCTATCTATCTATCTATATCTATCTATCTATCTATCTATCTATCTATCTATATCTATATCTATCTATATCTATCTATCTATCTATATCTATCTATCTATCTATCTATCTATATCTATCTATCTATCTATCTATATATATCCATCTATCTATATATATACACACGTATAAGTATACTTAAGTTTTACTGCTGTCAACGACTAAAAGTTTCATGTGCACGTAAATGTGGTTAATTTTACTGTCCCACTGGCGTTTAACAAATAATTTATTTACAGTAATATTCACTATGTACAAGGCATGGGAGCCACTCGATCTAAAATAAGAGGCACAGATATGTGGGAAGATAATGGTTAACCTTAGAGTTGAACAGGTTAAGATTGTAATGATCTGGAAAAAACGTCTTGGGAATCGTTGCCACACAGAAGCGATTTGCGGGATGAAGCTACTCATTATGAAGTGAAAGAGGTTGATTCGTTACTATATGCACAACATTGCTGACAGTCGTGAAGATTAGATCTGTTGGAACTAATGTATGTACTTCCTCTGAGCACACCATATGGAAATAGCGATAGTGCAATGAGAGGCTTGCGAGAGTATAATCCTTGAGAAAGTAATTTTAGGGTTGAAAATAAGTTATTGCCCAGAAGGAGGCATTCCGTCGTTATTAGAAAATAAAGACTCAGGGGTTCCTGCCTATGTATGGCAGCAGTACCACGTTCTTGGTCTGATCTAGCTCCTGTGAAAGTAGAGGGTAGCACTAGTTACTTACTAGAGCGCTCCAGAGAACCAATCATATTTCCAACTTGTTTACTAATGAATCATATGTACGAGCTTCACTTGATCTCTTTGTTAAGTTTAGATCATAATTGAAGCTCTGTTCGAGGGGAGATCAGCTGCCAATATTTGGTCATCCAGAATTTTGGAGGTGCACAAATATACTGTTGCATCATTAGCATAGATATTCACAAATGAATGGAGTATGCTCTTAGGGAGATCATTTATGCAAAGTAAAAAGAATTTTGGTTGGCCGTTAACTACCTTCAGTGACCTACTCGTTAGGAAGGATTTTATAACTGTTAATACTCTTCAAGGGATTCCATAGCTATAAAGCTTGTGTATCAATCCTTTATACCACAACATTTCAATGCTCTTAGAAATGCTATAGTCTTTGGTCTTTATGTTTTCACTAGTGTCTCACTGATTCTGTGACTAATGGTAGTTAGGACATCATCAATGGCTCAGGCCAATCGAAACCGTTATGCTCGCCTCTTAAGACGATGTTGCTATTTAGATGATCAAGAACCTTCTTGTTGATTATGATCTCAAAACGTTTGCTAATTACACTTAGGAGACTTATGGGTTTAAACTGATAGGTGGATGAGTGCTTTCCCGCGTTTTTGAAAACTGGGTATACGCTTGAGAACGTCCATAGATTTTGTAAGAATTTCTCCTTTAAATAACGGTTACATAATTTTGATAAGATCGGGGACAATTCCGAATTGATATTGTTAAGGACAATCACTTTAATTTTGTCTGGGCCACTGGCTTCCTTTTGATAGGTCTTGGCACTTCACAGGCTCTAATAAAATTACTACGGAGATATTGCTCAGTGTACGGGGAAATCGTAAAAGGGTTGTCTTCAGTCATTTAAAGTTGAGTTAGAGGCAAGGATTGATGCGAAGAGCTTCGAAAGCTTCACCTTATTTGACGAGAAAGAGATGATCTGAAGGCTATTTATAATAGTGGGCACAGAAACTTTGCCTCCATTTGTAATTTGGTCGGATATCTTCCAGAACTCTTGGGATAAAATTTGATCGTTTTAAACCTTGCCCTGTACATCTTGCGCATAGATGCACATAACATTTTCCAGAACATTCATGGAGTAATTGCTGACAGTTCAGTATGCAGCAACTCTCCAACTATTTGGCTCCTCGTGATTGATTTTGAAGTAACGGTCATGCTGATCTATGACAGCAGCGCATTCAGAGGTGAACCAGGGCTAGCTGTTCGGCTCCAATTTGTTAGCGTGTATAAAACTCCATTTCAGAAAAGGGTTCATTCCGAGACGAGGACATCAGTTTTGAAGGCCGCATGAGTGAAAAATTTTCAGAGGCGAGCTTCCACAATGTAACATCTAAAGCTGTTTTAGCTTGACTTCGTCTAGCGAAAAATCGTTCTATGGAACGGCAAATGATAGATGCCTTTGGTTTGGTATCAATTTAGACACTCTCTAGCTAATAATCTAACGTACCCAGCGATATTTTTGAGGATAGGATGTGAGAAAGATGTAAAGCAGGTTCACCTGACGTCCTGTCGTATCAGGAACACGAGCATACGTTTGGCTTCTTCATAGTTCATGGGTGATGGAAAAATCTATGCAGTATCGGACTTCTATATCAGATTTGTTTGCGTGGATTCTTCACTCTTTGTAGTGAACAGTAAAGTCAGCACAGATATGAACTCTACCTGAACGAAATTCGGTAAGGTTATTTGGAATCCTCTCAGATATTTGGTCGATAATTAGCGTTCCATTGTCTTTTGGATTATAGAGAGTAAAAATAAATCAATGTAGTACTTTGGATAAGTGCTATACGGAAGCATCCATGCAAGAGATCAGAGTCTCTGTCACAAACTTGTATTTAATAAAGATGCCAAGCCCGTAGTCGTCGAGATTTTGGTGGTCGTGTTTGGCTGTTAGGGGTGAGTAGCCGGGGAGTATATGTCCCTGCAGTGGGATAGACTTAATCATTAATATTAATCATGAAGTTCCACCTCTGGAACATTCACATAATATAGGACATGGTAATCCTAGGGTCTGTATATTTTGTGGTTGGGCGCGCAGTTCCATTATAGTTTATGTGTGGATAGTAATGTATCTGGTAGAAGACTAAGTAGTGGGAGTTTCACACTCAGAAACTGCGTACATAGTTAACCTAGATTTAACTATTCGGAAATACAACCGTAAAGGTACCCATCTTTTTAATATCGAGAGGCTCAACTAGAGAGTGCTGCACGGTCTAGGAACCATTCACAAAACTGCAGTAAAATATCTCCGATATTATACGCCTGCTAATGGGAGAGCCTCCTTCGAATTTACTCAAATTATCTGATCCCTATCAGGCGAATAACGCCAAAACAGCTACCTCCATTTCCCTTAATAAAGAGACAATAATATAAGACGGAAGATAAAGGCGTGATATTCCGAGTGTACATGTCTCGTCTGAACAGAAATCAAAGCAACAGAATGTTGCCTTAGGTCAGAAATATCGTACCGGCCTGAGACTTTAGCTCGTTTATATATATATGAGGACTAAAAGAGCTACTGTGAGAAGAAAGGTAACGAAGGTTACTTCGAAGTGCATCATCTTCTTCTACCCCATTTTTTTAATGATTTAATTTACATGGTCGTGGGCTGGCATTGACAAATTATCTATTTGGTAAAACCGAAATGTTTTCATTTTAAAAACGACATTCCTGCCGAGATAAATGATCAACAAGTTTTTTCATTTCAGTTGTGTTAAAAACTAAACTTCACATTGATTTATAATTGATAATACAATTTTATGCCAGCCATCTTAAAATACCATTCCGTTCGCACTGTACACCTTTTTAGCGGTGTGGGGTTGGTGGGTCATGGTGTAATGACAAAAATTTATCAGGTACTGAAAATTATTTATCTTAGTGTAGCTTTGGGTTATATATGCACAGCTTCCTGTAGATTATTATAGTTTAACCTAAGTCGCAATACCTCCTATTAATCGATCTGAAAATTAATTTAATCCTGTCAGAGTAGGCTTTTGCGGAAGGTAGATACACGAAAGAGATTATTTAACAGTTTGTCCATCATCAAAATGACTAGTCAGGTTAGAAATACAATACATGAACGCAGCTAGCAGTGGACACATATTCTTTTATGTTAATCAAAATTAAATAGTACTATTTAATTAGAGTTGAAACATGTATATTTATACAGAAAGTTACGATAATAATAATAATAATAATCATAATAATAATAATAATAATAATAATAGCATATTACTCGAGATAGGGAAAAAAATAAACAAAATAAACACATATAAAACGGGGGATTTCAAAGGTTAAAAAAAAGCACGCCACTTATATATGTATTCAGAGAAGTCTGTTTTGATCGAAAGATTCGAGCTCGTTGCTGAACTTTGACTCACTTAAAGATGTGGGGGTAAAGTAGCCTCTTATGCTTTTATGGTTTGCATAAACCTCCATATACCTTTCAAGAGGTTAGGATGTCAATCAGATGAGGACTATGTCCTTTTCAACTAACATTTACAATCCGCTTCAAGACATTTGTTTTTCAATCTCTCTGTCTCTTCCCTCTTTCTCTCTTTTACAGATTTGCCGACACCAAAATGACCAGTCAGATAGCAAGCACAATATATGAACGGAGCTAGCTATGGACAAGTATTTTTAAAGTTATATATATTAAATTATATATATATATATATATATATATATATATATATATATATATATATATATATATATATATATATATATATATATATATATATATATAGGAAATAAACACATACATCTCAAATGAGGAATTTGAAGGGTTCTAAAAAGCACACAACTTATAGACAGAAATATGCTCAGAACAGCCTATTTTCCACCAGCAGTCTGTTTGGTGATAATCATTAAAATGAGTACGCTTTTGGATGAGTATTATATTGAATTTTTTACCGCCTGAAGATTGATGGAGAGTAACATTAGGCACATTTATGTCGAAATTAAACTTGTAGACATGAACATCATTACCGCCTTTTCTATATATTTTATGTTTCGTCTGAATTTTATATATTTATATAACTTACATTGAGCACTGTGTTTGCAGTGTCTATAAATTTTGCATTTATATATATATATATATATATATATATATATATATATATATATATATATATATATATATATGCACACCGACAAGTTAGTTAATAACACGTGAACGAACTTAGTGACTATAGGCATTTAAGTATATTCATGTCGATCGACTGAATTTAATTTCATAATTATGAGTCAGAAAAATTGTGTAAGATGTTTGAAAGCCCTATGGACTTTAGTTGACAAAAAAAAAAAACTTGCGAGTATTTCAAAAGCTGCTAAATTACCAGGACTTTCATGGACAGCCATCTCTAAGATTTACAGAGAATGGAGAAAGTAAAAATGTCCAATTTGCACCAATTCTCTAAGCATAGATACCTTCTTGAAAGAGCTCAAAGCAAAAAAAGCTAGTCCGACGCAGTGTGAGAATTAAGGCATGTAGCAACATAAGCACGGCAAAGGCCACTCCTTTAAAGGCAAGGAAAGACAAAAATATTTTAAGTCAAGTGATAGCGATTGCTGTATGAGTCGTACGATTTTTGAATCAAGCACGGACAACGCCGGGCCATGCTGCTAGTTAAGTGCTAAAACTGTGGTGAAGTAAGTAAAAACTGATAGAAAATTAAACACTGTTTTTCAAGAATTGTGGAAACTAATGATCATATTGTTCTTGTTCTTATTTGATGCAATAAATTTCTTGGACGTCGTCAGGCGTAGAGACCATCTGGAAAGAATAAGGGGATTGTGGGTGGTGTTAGTCATCATGGATTTTTAAATAAATAAGGTCATTGTATTCATCGGCTGAAAAGTTTTGGACGCAATTGCCATAATAAAAATCCGAAAAAGAAATAAACCCACCAACACTGGGGATGATAAATTTATAGAATTAAACAAATTACAACCAAACTTGCTCATAATTCTGTGCGCGTAGTCATGCATGAAATTATTACAGATTTCTTAATATACCTCATTAGTAAATTCTTGAACAGTTTCTGGCAACCATTCATTTCTTTAAAAATCACCGTAAAAAAGACTTTTTTTAAAAATAATTATTAAAGTAACAGATAGAATTTACTATTTGTTTTTCAGTTTTTCTCCAGCATACTCTTACTTTTAATAGTGATTTCCCAAGCATAGCTCAGATGTGGCATAAGGCAGGGCGCACCCAGTGAGAATCAAACTCACTACTCAGTGGTAATTGTTCTATCGGGACACCGCCTCGATGTACCCAACTCTTACTTCCAATAACATTAACTTTGGAGTTGTCTGTCCACAATACATTTCACTAAAATATTAATATGTTGTACGAGAAACTTTATATTTTGTTTTCACCATTAACACTTCGGTAGACTTTTTCGAGATTACAAGAAGGGCTGGAAATTAAGGTCAATGTTATCATGAAGAAAAAATAATATCATTCGATTTAGTAAAAAATATGCTATGGCATTTGGTTTCGCCATGATTGTTACACAATCAATTTTCAACAAGCCAACGACCCAAAAGACTTTTTTAAATTATGTCAAAATTATCACAAATCAATGGAAAAATTTACGATAATTATAACTAGGCTACATCAATATCCAAATCACTCGCCCATTGAATTAACATTGGATAGAAGAGATTAAAAAGAATATCCAAATGGTTTAAGAGAGCTTTTTCAGTAGATGGAAAATACTTGTTAAGGTCCGCCATCTACTTTTCTTTTCAAAAACTATTGGAAAGCATTCCAGGAATTGTAAATCAGTAATTAAAGCAGGTGGTAGTTTTATTGACGGAAACAAAATACGTTGCTGGTTCATAGAAATTTTTTTTATTGTTAAGAAGCATATTTTCTGTCCAAAACAAAAGCAATGTGTCATAAGATAACTAGCGCAGCATTTAAATAGTTTCTCTTGAAGTTTTATATAATGCAGGTGAAGCGGAAAGAAACCCATATAAACGTTTGTTATTAAATAATTATACGTTCTGTAAAGAAAATAGATGTGCGTATTTCTCTTGCTGATATTGGGCAAGAATTATTCTTCAATTTATAACACAAAAGATTCTGCTCAGCATAGTAGCAGCATGACGCGTAGGCAATCTGGGTATTGAACAAACGCAAAGATACCTGAGCAGATGCCTACTACAGGGATTAGCTAGTTGCCCAATAAGACCGATATTCTCTGAATAAAACTGACCAGAAATTACACACACACACACACACACACATATATATATATATATATATATATATATATATATATATATATATATATATACTAGCTTAAATCCGCCTTTATCAGGTGGTATTTAAGATAGCTCTTGAGTGGCCTTCATCACAATGGGTAGAGAGGCGAAGATGGACAACAATAAGCTACAGAATGACTCAGAATTGATCGCTGCATTTAGTTATTGTATTAATATCTAAGCTTGACTTTTTGAAGTTCAACGATAATTCTTCGGCCGCCACTGAATTTAAAGACAATTTGATGTACGTAGGTCCTTACTTTCCTTACAAACAATTATTTTAATTTCATGGGTGACTTTCGCCGGACTTCGGAATTAATTTCAATTATTTGCAATTTTATTTCCAAGTTATGAATATTGTTACCGCACAAAAAATAGTTGCAAAAATCACGTAAAAAATCGCCGAAAACAATTGCAATAATGAAAATTTGGGTATCCCAAATGTCAGGTTTGTGGTTCCGGATCCAAGCTGTAATGTTTTTTAATATGTTCAAAATGGTATAATATGTTCGGCCACGGACACTAGGAGTTATGTTGAAAAAGATTGACACATTGACACACTGGCATACGCATTTATATAGATAGAAGAAGATTGTTGTAAGTTAGAGATTTCAACCCCTTTACTTGTAAAAGTGTGACACACTGACATTAGCATTAATTATACATATATATATATATATATATATATATATATATATATATATATATATATATATATGAGTGGAGGTCAACACCAAGTGATGACAGTCTGTTACATGCATCAATGCAATGTTCAGAACAAGTCCTGAAGATTGCTTTTTTTATACCTACATGCGCTATATCTCTGATATTGTGTACTTTTACCCATAAATATAGCATCCGTTCAAATTATATTTTTTACATATATATATATATATATATATATATATATATATGATGCAATGATGTAACAGAAATTAAATTAATCATTTCAATGATTCAAATTATCAAACTTTACTTGCATCTTGTGTCTTTGCCGATAACAACTTAAACCAATGTAAAACATGAATCCTTAGCAAGGACGTGCGCAATATGTGGAGAGATTTCTTACATCTTCCCCACAAGATACGAACATTAATACACCCACCTGAAAAAATCTTCTTAAAGAAATAATAAGCATAAATTGCCCGTTATAAGTAAACTTGTATATATATATATATATATATATATATATATATATATATATATATATATATATATATATATATATATATAGAGAGAGAGAGAGAGAGAGAGAGATATGGATTACAAATTTATGCCTACATACATGCGTCAGTATATAAATATATACTAACACTAAGAAATTCAGCGCAATAATTAAAAAAAAAAATAGCATATCTTTTAAAATATGAAAGCGATCCGCCTTATTCAAGTTCCCGCCCTGAAAAATGAGCAAATTTCTGAAGTAAACAAGAAGAAAACATTTGAAATTTATAAAGGTTTTCGTACTTGTTCCTTATGTAATCTCTCTCTCTCTCTCACACACACACACTCACACACACACACACATATATATATATATATATATATATATATATATATATATATATATATAATATAAAATTAAATATATCAATTTGAGATATGCTGTATGCTTATTGGTTATAGTATTTAGTATCAGAAATAGCGTATATAAATATAAGCGGCGACAGTCTATTTCATGCTTTATCGAAATGATTCTCTGAAAATCTGCCTAAATTTTACGTTCAATGTGACATAATATATATATATATATATATATATATATATATATATATACGACATTATTAAAAAAAAAACTCACGGCGACTCAAAATAATGTCAACAAACTTATAACTTCGAAAAATGCTGATGTTGTATCCTTGAAAATCCACAAAAAATCATTAGGACTTACTAGAATAACTATATAGCTGACCAGTCGTATTCGAGGATACACGTCTACTAGCTAATCCCTATTGCAGACTCTTGCTCAGGCGCATTGTGTTTCTTCAACACCCTCATAGCCCACCTGTGGTTTAAACTGCAATTATGCTGAGGTACAGTTTCTGGGAAAAGAGTTACAGTTTTGGGGAAAGAGTGTGTTATCTAGTCTGATCAACAATTTGAACAAGGCCAGCACGCTTAGCCCTTGGCCACGATAATTTTGACTTCGTGCTAGTACGGCTATCGACGACACCCAACGGTTTCATCTAACCAATTTCACTCACAAGGCTTGAGTCAAACCGTGGTATGTTTTTCAGGCACTTTCCAATCATCCACTCCTGTCCGATAACATCAGGACGTATCCTTCCTGAAAAATCGACCATAGTGTGATTCGAACCCGGGCCTCATGGTAACAATGCGAACGTTTCATTATAGAAGTGTTAAAATACATAAATCTGGATATTCCTCCTGATCCATCCGGATGCAAACAACTATTTACCACTTGTCCAAATTCCTCGATGATATTATTATCTAACATTTACCTTCGAATTATAATATCACATCTACTCATTAATTTATTCAAATCCTTACAACCATACAACTAAACCGAGGCAATTTAGCGTCACTTGATGTAGAAAATATATTCGCAAACGTCCCTGTTTGGCTTGATTTATGGCCTATCAACCTCAATGGGTCATTTAATGCCGACAATATTTTTATTGCTGGTAATATTTTTTTTTTCAAAAATGTATAACCGGTAATTATTTTTCTTCAAAAATTTATTGCTAGTAATATTTTTTTTTACAAATTATTTCTGCTATTAAAACCTATTTTTATACATTCATAGTGTCTTTATCCCATTTTTTTGTTTTTTGGGGGAGGTATGTATTCATCCATAGCTGGGACTCTAACAGGGGCTACGTCATTGGGTCAGGGTGGACCTGCGAACATCAGCAACTAACAGGTAGTTCCACGCTCCTCAAAACATCGTGATCAGAGGCCTTGATGTTGGACACGTTATCATCTTACCCAGGACGCGGATGTAGTTTATCGTCACGCCCAGGAGGATCCCTGTCGACGAAACCATCAATATAATATGTAACTATGCGCACGAACATAATTTGATTCTTCTTACATCCATTAAACCTAATATTCTCAGAACATTGCTGCACGCCTGAAAAAATAGTCATCCTCTACGACCATAATTACAATATCTACACCCAAACTAATGGCATTAATATCAATAAATCCACGCCGACTGTGTTTCTCTAACTGTTACATGTCTCATGTCGAAATAAATTATTTTAAATGTTACTATACTTAAAATGTTATGTAGTTGACATATTTATTTTAGCTGAAGACAAAAATGATAATGTAAAAACAATATTTGAGAAAAATTATGTCCCATGAACTTAGTAAAAAACAATAAAGTCCTATTCATAGACATTATTGTAGAATCTATTAATAACAAATTCATCACTTTGTTATACAAAAAAAAGCTACAAGTAAAAACTCTTGCCACCTTAATTTTACCAGTGAATGTCCTCTTTGATATAAAACAGGTGTTATAAAAAAACATCCCTCAAGTGAGCATTCCTGAATTCATCCTGTAATCCACTTTTCTTTAATGAGCTCATCGACGTGTAAAAGACGCTAGTTAATAGTGGTTTTCGAACCACCATATTAGACTATTTCTTTCTAGGTTAACCACTAGCAAAACTGAACATAAAGATAACAAAATAACATTAACATTTTCTATAAAATCAGATACACTACAAGTAGAATGGATTTTTCCTTAGTAACAATATCTAGTAATACACAACCCCAATTAACCAGAACAAGAAAATTAAATTATCTACTATGAATTTAAAACAGCTAAAGTTATCTTCAACAACAACGACAACAACAACAACAGCTCACTTGCAACATTCAAATTATAGTAAACCAATAGTATTTATGAATTCAGATGTTCTTTAATGAACTGAGTTCTGATTAAACAAAATGCATGAATAATTATATTGGACATACGACTACATGCTTATCAAGAATATTCACTTTACATCTGTCTGGCCATAGTTAAATTAGGATGCATTTAAACACATACAGCAATCTAACAATCTTTACTTGCAACGTATTTTAGAAAATACAACAATAACAATCTCATCATCATGTAAAGCGTTGATAATAAAGAAAGAGAAATCCAACACTGAGCATGTTTGGAGATAAGAAAAAAAAATCTCATAATTCTAGACACATTTTTCTTTTTAAGCGTTTCACCCCAAGCAAGGCGGGAAGCCACTAGGACGCAAGGGGTTACAGAGGATTTAGAGCGAGATCAGATAGCAGTGATAGAGGAAAGTATGAGGAGAAGGGTAGGGGATAGATCAAGGCAACTGGAGATGTCGATTGACATTACATTTGAATAGTTGGAGATTATAGCATTCAGGGAAACAGTAATAGGGAAGGAAGTTCCACAGGCGAGAGGGGGGGAGATATGAAGCTATTGGAGTAGAAGATTTAACAGTTTCAATAGTGAAAGAGTGAGAGCGGGGTGCCAGCCTCAGAGGACGCTTGAATTCGCGAAGTCTGGGAACCAGTGAAAGCAGATCTACACATTTAGTTAAAACTGAAAATAAAGATAAAAAAAAATCGTTGATAATGGCTATAAGAATATTCGAAAACGTTCACATATAGAGAACATTCGAAAATATTTTTACAGAAATTAATGTAACCAAGTCCATAATTGTTATTGCTCTTTTCAAAATCATAGGGATGTTTTTATGGGGGAGGGGGGTCTTCTTTCGTAAGAAAAATCCAATCCACAAAAGAGCGGGAACAAGATCAGAATTTGTAGCATCACGTATCTTTACCGTAGTCATGTTTTTAATTAGATTGAAACATTTATATGGAATTCAGAAATATATAAATTCAGAAATATATAAATTGTCAACTGGATCCGAAAAATGATTACGAATAGCCACAAGTGAATGAAGCATGTAGGTCTTAGAGTGAGCCATTTTTTCTCCTAACTACGAAAACTGGCGCTGCAGAATCACAAACAATGAATTGTACCAAATAAATCAAACACCATCACTTTGATGACTATCAACAACAACAATAACAAAAACCTATAACATAATGACATAATATTGATGTTGACCCTCAAGAAAAGTTACGAAAGAAAACCCTAGTAATAGCGGAACGAGAAATAATATTTAGGGACTTGATAAATATATTTTCCTGAAAATTGTTTTATTAGAAGTATACTATAAAATTCAACAGTGACACTGATTGTCCGGTCAATGGATGCCAAATGTCACTACATAAGAGAATGGCTAATGTTAAAATGACCATATGTTTCACAGGCAAACTGTTCTTTAGAGTGTGAAATTATTACAGGGGAATCTATTACTTCTCGAGCAAAATTTTATCAAACATATAAGGGAAAACATATTTTACGCCAGTAACACGGAAACGAACAAAACACCCATATGTAAAGTGAACTTGACAACCACAGAAATAAAATAAAATTAAAAAGAGTTAAGAAAACCATAAAAGTAAAATAATGAAGTTAAAAATGATTTACGTAAAATCTAGAAATCTTTTATTAGAAGTTTTCTATGGAGCATAAAATGTTAGAAAGGAACCGTTTACAAAACAATATAAGAAAGCATCTATGGACTCGATGAAGAAAAATAATATTAAAATCAGCGATATTAACACTTAGCTGAAAAGAGATAATGTCGTTGTCAAGTTTAAGGGAAAAGAACAAGCTTTATATACACTGTATAAATCATAAATTTACCTTTAAACTGAAAGCAGAATGTACGCTTATTAACTAATCTAATAATAATATTGACAAAATAAATAATATAATGTTAGAGATAATTTCTAACAGGCGATGGACAATATTAACGGTAAACCAATGAAAAAGCTCGAAGGCTAAAATTGATTTCTTGTAAGCTATCAAGTCAAAAGAAAAATGTGTATTCATAAAATTTGACTTATAGAAATGTTATCTTTTAGTCTCTAAAGAGTTATTATGCAAACTTATGTATTTAGTGCAACAATTTTTAAAGATATAAGATGAGGAATTTAAAAGAATCAATCATTGCCAAAAAAAAAAAAAACCCCAAAAAAAAAACTATATTGTGGCATAGTGGTTAACTATCTGGGAAGTATTTTAATGAAGGATAGAAAACGCGCACCAAAAATCCCCAGGCGCAATGAGTTATCAAATAATGTCTTACAAAATCTAACAAACAGAAATGTGTTTCTACAGAATAATGACGGGGATATTTTGGTTGAACATGTTACCAACGACGAAGTTGTAAAGAAAATGGAAATAAAAAGGACAATATTCTGAACATCAGAAAGTGACAGTTGACATTTTTAGACCAAAAAACGGCTTGGAAAATTAGACATTTAGAGGACATATTGAAGGCAAGAGTGTCAGAGTAAAACAGTGCATAAGTTACATAACGAACTTATGTAAATAGCTGGTAGGACAGATTTATTAGGAGACATTACACAAAGTAGATTTACTAAGAGCTACCAATGGCAGTAAATAGTAGAAAACCATGATTGCCTATCTCCTGAAAGGACACAACACAAAAATACAGAAAAGAAAAGATGTGAGAAGAGGTATTTTGATAGTGCAAAGTTATCTTATCAGATAGGCATGTTTTTTTTTGCGATGAAACTCATTTTATATGCACGATAATAATTTGTTTTATAAGGGCATAATGCCATGGCGTTATTTTGATACGGAAATAGGTAATCATTATAGGGCAGTTCGAGGTGGTGTAACGGTTGCATACCTACCAAGCGTGTCACACGAGATCACTTATGATTAATTAGTGAGTTCGATCATCACTGGGTTCTCTATATTTTCGGCCTTGTGCGAATTCTAAACTACGCTTAGTAAATCACGATATGGGCACTTCAACATCGTGTAATATTTAACCAACCTGTCTGGCTAGACAAATTACGTCTTTGTAGTGTGTTCGATCGTCGCTGGTTGTTCAAAACGTTCAGCCTTTCACCCTCGCTGCCTGAGACGCATTCTGGGTATCAATTGGCTCGACTGAGTCACCAATGTTGGAGATCTCAACCGTTCCCTGTTATCCAGTATATACGCCCTTCTCCAACAGTGCTGACACTACTGGCTTGGACATGTACATCGTCTTGGAGTCATAGGGCCTTGAGATTGACCTCATCTTCGCTTCAAGGACGTCTGCAAAATGAACGTGAGGGCGATGGACATGGCTATCGAGAAGTAGGAAGATGTCTCCAACGATCGCACATGTTGTAGACGCGATTTACACCGAAGCCTGGAGCGAGGAGAGGAGAAACGTGCACGACGGCGTGAAAACAAAGCGACAATGCATGAACGTCTTAGCATTGATTTATTGCAATTGAGACTGTCATCCCGTGTGAATTTGTACAGCCATAATAGATGCTGCGTAAATCTTTGGGTGCAGATAAAATGTTTCTTGAGAATCCTTGGATCTGCATGAGAAACCATGTTTTAGAATATGAATGAATATAATTTCATCGTTGGAAATTTTAATCTGATAGAACTTTTTAGTATTATTGTTGAGAGTCAGGATTATTCTTGGGATTGTTAGTGAAGTGATTTCCTATTACCTTCTATAGAGTTACTTTTTTTTTAGTAACAAACAACAACTAGTTAGTTGATCGTTGATCGCAAAAGATCTTCAGCTCTTTCATAGATTTATTTTTTATTACTCTCTATATATATTAGCTCTTTAGCAGATCGACACAGGTCAGAAAGCGAATGATCTAACCACCCGCCCATATATATATATATATATATATATATATATATATATATATAGATAGATAGATAGATAGATAGATAGATAGATAGAAACTCGACCGATTTGGCATCAGCCAGGGACTCTACCCCTAAGCTATCGACACAACACAGGTCAGAGAAGGGAATCACTTTTAATATATATATAAATATATATATATTCATGAATTATTCACACAAAAACAAATGCAAAGGTTAATTATTTAATTGGCGAGAAATCCATCGTCGCAAACAATTCAAATAATATACAAAAATCTCCGAATCCGTTATGAATGAAATGATCCTTGTTTCTATAAATTTCTGCCGTATTAGTTCTTATTTTTACTACAAGCTTTCGTCTGTTCCTACAGACATCTTCAGGTATAGAATAGATGTTGTTCTTGTTTTTTCTCTTAGTAATAAGAGGACAACGAAAATATATGTATTGTTGTATCCGAAAATGCTATTGAAAATGAGTTATTGTTTTTGGAGCGCGCAGTAGCAACGCTGAGTTTGATTTTAAATTTTTAAAGGTTGTGCGTTCATATACAAATATGGTGATGAACGAATTTTTTACTGGTAAATTTTCTGTCAAAGTGGCATGAACTATATTGTTCAATAATTACAGTAATGTCGCACTTATTAACCAAAACTCGCACTTGGATCAGTTATTTAAATTACGATAAACGTCTTTGTAGTGTGTTCGATCGTCGCTGGTTAGTTGATCGTTCTCTCAGCAAAAGATCTTTTATTCACACAAAAACAAATGCAATATATATATATTAATTGCACCTTTATTGAAATTAAAATAACTGATCAAAATGCAACTTTTGGATAATAAGTGCGACATTACTGTAATTATTGAACAATAAAGTTCATACCACTTTGACAGAAAATTTACCAGTAAAAAAGAATTCACTCATCAACATATTTGTATAAGAACGCACAATTGTAAAATTTAAATTCAAACTCAGCGTTGCGACAGCAAGCTCCAAAAACAATAACTCATTTCTAATAGCATTTTTCGGAATACAACAATACATATATTTTCGTTGTCCTCTTATTACTGGGAAAAACACGAACAAAATCTATTCCATACCTGAGGATGTCTGTAGGAACAGACGAAAGCTTGTAAAAATAATAAGAACTCATGCAACTGATATTTATAGAAACAAGGATCTTTTCATTCATAAACAGGTTTGGGGTTTTTGTATATTATTTGAATTGTTTGCGACGATGGATTTCTCGCCAATTAAATCATTAACCTTTGTATTTGTTTTTTGTATGAATAATTCATGAATTTGTATATATATATATATATATGTATATATATATATATATATATATGTGTGTGTGTATGTGTGTGTGTGTGTATTATAAATATATATATATATATATATATATATGTGTGTGTGTGTGTGTGTGTGAGTGTGCGCGCGCGCGGGCGTCCGCGTTTGTGTTATATGTTTCCTTTTTCTTCACGGTGATATTATTATATTTTTAGTTACTCCTTGAGCGTTTTCAAAAGTTGTACTCGCTCGAAAATGATACTTTCCGCGATTTCACTTATTTAGCACTTGCATTATTATTATTATTATTATTATTACTATTATTATTATTATTATTATTATTATTATTATTATTTCTTTCGATTTCTGTTGTAGACACATTTTCTTCCGGTCGCCAACAAGGCATCTAAGGTCAGAAATGGCTTCATGACATATTCAGCTAATCAAACCTAAGATCACACATATTTTACATAGATAAATGTTTTCGTAATTGTGAGCTGTACCTGTTTGTACAATGTTTTGTATTTCTTAATGTTAAGAGCTACCAGGAATCCCTTCAATGAATTTACTGGAAAATTTCCCAATCTATCCGAGGGTTTAAACTACAACTAGATTTATTGATATCCTCATGATCCTCGCATTCTGATAGTATATTATTATTATTATTATTATTATTATCAATATTATTATTATTATTATTATTATTATTATTGTTGCTGTTGTTGTTTTTGGTGTTGTTTTTTACTTTGTGTCCTGTCCATTCCAAACTATGATAGCACTCTTCTTAGTATATGGGATGTTCCAGGTAGGGTGATCTCCTGGGCAAAGTGTATGCTGATGTTACCTGGAGTACTGTGAGTAAAATTGTCCATTTCCTTTCCTACGAGGCCTAGAGATCTGGTTACTGTTGTAACAGTGTCAGTTTTCATTTCCAATATCTTGATAATCAGGATCTTCAGTTCCTTGCATTTGAACAATTTCTCGATAATTTTCATGGTTGTGTTTCTCTGAGATGGTACTGGTAAGTCAATAAGAAGCCACTTCCTGAATTTTTTGTCATTTATGATAATATCAAGTTTGATGGAGTTTATTTGCCTGTCTGCTTGAATTGGCATGTCCCAGAGGATGTTTACAGAGTTATTTTGGGTAAGTGTGTCTGGTTGGTGTTCATACCATTTCTCAGTAGTTTCGATTTTGTGCTTCTTGCATATCTTCCAGTGCACATATGTCGCTACCTTGTTATGCCTATCTTTAGATAATATGGTCTACAGTTTCATCATATTTTCCGCAGATCCTGTATTTCGGGTTAGTTCCATCCTTTATTATGTGACAGTGATATGATCTGGTTGCGAGGATTTGGTCCTTCGCTGCACAAATTGGGCCTTCTGTCTCAGTTTTCAACCCGGGGTTCATCAGCCACTGGTTGTGTTTTCTGTTGGTTCACATCGGCTTCTTTCGTTCTTTGTAAGTATTTGCCATGCAACGCCTTGTCATCGCAGTGTTTTTTGTAAATCCATTTGGCCAAGTTGATTTGCTTTCTGTTTTACTCGTTAGGCGTATTTGGGGTCCGCCTCGTTTATTATTACTTTTTTTTATTTCCTTTGATTCTGGCATTTACACATTTCTTTCTGGGTCCAGTTCAGGGACCTAAGGTTAGAAATGGCATCATGACACTTTCCACTGACAAAAAAAGAAAAAATACATAGATAAAGCCCTTCGTAAAGTGTGGGCTGTACTTGTGAGAACAATTTGTATCTCTTTGAGGCATGGACTTCTACGAATCCCTTCGATTAGTCTATTGGAATCTTTTCCAAATAAACCTGGGGCTCCTTCTACAACAGGGATTGTTGATGTTCCCGTGTGCCAAATTTTTGAGGTTTTGATTTCAAGGTCGTTGTATTTTGATAGCTTTTTGAATATCTTCAAAGATACATTGTAGTCTGCAGGGACTGCCATATCAATAAAGAGGCACTTTTTTTGTTTGTGGTCTTTATTAACAATGTCTGAGCGGTTGGCTTTGATCGTTCTCTCAATGTGTATTGTATAGTCCCATAGAATTGTAACAGGCCCTATCTCCGTAACCCGGTCTGGGTGGTGTTTATACCAGTTCCTTTCAGTTTCCTTCCCGTAGAAGTTGCATATTTTCCAGTGCAGATATTGTCCAACTTTATCATGCCGTTTTTTATACTCAGTGGGTGCCAATATCGTGCAACCTGATACAAGATAATCACTTGTTTCTGGATATTTATCACAGAATCTGCATTTTGGTCTAACACGAATATTTTAGTATATGTGCTTGATAATTTCTAGTTAACAAATATTGGTCCTGTGTAGCAAAGATAAAACCTTCAGTTTCAGCTCTCAACCCTGCACTACGTAGCCAGTGATAGGTACGGGTTTTGCCTACGTCATCTTGTTTGGTACGGGCAGAGTATTGGCCATGAAGCGGTTTATCTTGTCATTCTTTGTGTATCTGGTCGATTGCGTTTGTCTTTGCTTTCTTTTTTTAAGTATTTTGCAGCTTCAGCCGGTGTATTGTGCTTTACTTGTATTTCTTCACCCATTTGAAACTCCATTTTGAATTTGTTGGCTTACTTTATTACGGAGTAAAGACGCTTACTACTTTCATGTTCTTTGAAGCATACTATCATCCAATCTTCTGTAGTTTCTAAGTATCTTTGGAGGCCAATTGTTGTAGTTTTGTAGGACAGTTCTAGTTGAACTAATCCTCTGCCTCCCTTGGATCTGGGCACGTACATACGATCAACATCAGCTTTGGGATGATGCATGCGATAGCAAGTGAGAAGCTTTCTCGTTTTGGCGTCCATTCGCTTAATTTTAGCTATGGTCCAGTTAAGGAGATTAAAGCTGTTTTGCACCACAGGGACAGCCAATGTGTTTATGGCTGATATTCTGTTTTTTGAGTTTATCTCGGTATTTTGTACCAGACGTAAACGTCTGTAGTACTCCTTTCTTACCTTTTCCTTTATTTGGGGGTG
>CAHIKZ030004302.1:200000-205000 GCA_903632075.3 Acanthosepion pharaonis
TGCGTGAAACGAATTCGACAGACGAGTCGCAGAAGAGAGAACACAGACAGGAGAGAGGCCCACGTGATTATCTACCAATGAAAGACTCTGATTTCAGCCTTGTGCAAACTAAACATTGCCAAATCAACAACGCTAGTATCACTTCCCATTTAAACACGGGTCGGGCTGAAAATTATTGCATGTGAACTCTGATACATCGAATTATTGTTCGAAAGACTAATATAAACAGCATTTAATTGTTGTCCGATTGTGATTTTTTTCTTGTAGGTTTTCGCCCTGCTTGGACCCACCCAAAACGAAGATACCTGCGATGATTCGGTCTTGGCCTCCTCATGATCAAACTAAAGCACAACGTGGGATAGGACATGTCTGCGATCAAAGTGATCGTCATCGATCAACCGCAGTGCTAGAAGTCTTGGACGACCGGGTAAGGTGTTGTACGATTAAATATCATTAAAACCATTATTTACTCAAAATATTTTCTGGTTTTAAATACATGCAAAGGGTTGATAAGCCGTGAAAAATGTATCAACAAATTTATAGTATAAAATATGCAATATACTTACAATAATTTATATTATATTTATATATTAATATTCCAAAACAGAACTATTTTTGATATGAAAATCAAAACAATTCTCGAATAAAAGAACAGTAATGAAGGACAGTTAATTAATTAAATAATTTAAAAAAAAACAATATGCAAATTAATTAAACTTTAAGTGTGATATTGCCTAGAAGTACAGTTTTTAACGCATTACTTGTAATCTCTCAGATGCGTCTTTGGACAGAGTGCGCTCAGAGGCTGCGCCCTCCCGTTGCACCAGAGGGAGGGATCGATACTAGCACCGAGGCTATCGCAACCGACGGGGCTGTGGGAAATTTTTGTCCCTTGCCCGAGTGTACGCGCTCGGGGCACAACTTTAAAACGACCTTGTGTCACATCTCGTTCTGTTGGGGGAACGAATAAACACTGCGTCTCTGTCTTTGGGCAGAGTGGGTTAAATGGCTTCTCTGTCAAAGGATAGAGGATCAACTGGGAAAGTAATTCTAAAGAGGTGCCCAGCCCTGTGGAAGAGCTCCCCGAGCCCGTGACCACCCATTACACCAGAGGGAGGGATCGGTGCGGGGGCTGAGGGGAAATTTTCTTCCTGTCCCGGGCGTACGTGCTCGGGGCTCCACCTAAAAATGAACCTTGTGTCACATCTTGTTCGAGTGGGGTGGGCAGAGTGAATACCGCATATAAATTATTATAAAGTCTACCTGGGGCTTTTTAATCGCAGAATTCGTGCGAGAGTTGAACTCACATTTCACATTATTCGTATAGATTCCATAATATAGGTTTTACTTAATTAGCTATTATAGATCTCTAAAACTTGAAATGTTGAATGTATAACTAATTATAATTTCTACTTTGCCATCTTTACACTATTTTAGTTTTATCTTATAAATTGATACTGTCACCCATAAAATAAAAATAATTATTTCAAATCGTCTTTAAATTAAATAGCAGCAGAAGAATTATCGTTGAGCTTTTAAAAGGTAAGCTTAAATATTAATGCAATACTTAAATGCAGCGATCAATTTTGAGTTCTTCTGTACTTTATTGATGCCTATCGCATCTAATCCACCCTAGCTATTGTGATGATGACCAAAACAAGAGTCCTCTACAGGAGCTAGCATAAATGCCACCCGATATGGTGGATTTTAAGATAGTTTATAATAAAACATGCACTGCAATTTTGGATGCAAAATAAAATAAGATTTACTTCCCTTGAACCATGAAACAGCGATAATGGCTAGTATAATATATTAATTTATATTTTTAACCGCGCATAAACTGGCAACATTGAATCTGGGCTCAACGAAAATCGTTCCCTGTATCTAACTTTTCTTGGGCTTTCGAATGAGCTATGAATCATTGAAATTAAACCAATGGGAGCGAGGGAGTTGCTTGGACGCACAAACACACACACATACACTCTACTTTATATATAAGATTAACTCACACACTAGATTTGACATCAATTGACCCCAAAAGAAATAATACTTATAGAAATATATATTGAATATTATATCAACCTTGGTTATATAATATCAAATTTCTTGTGAAAAAAATGACTGTATATATAATTCTTTGAACTGGGATCAAACAAATAAAATATATCTCGAAATCCCAAAGAATACATTCTTAAAGAATCTAATGTAAGGAACTGGCGTAAAACCATTCCCAAATCAACATGCGGACAACCGCTAAAAAGAAATAAAGACAGCTGCTAAACACATACAAGCGTACACACACACATACATATACAGGGGCATACACATATACACACGTACATATACATTATCATCCGAATTTCACATAGAAAAACTAGACTTATGAGGCGCCTATACATATAGATTATACATACGAGTACTGCTTGAGAAGTGGAATGCACTTGAAAACTGCTTAACCAAGAAAATCAAACAGAAAAATAAAAATACCAGTATTTTTCCATATCTCATTCTCTGATAAAGCTTTAATAAAAGTAATAATTTTATTTATAAAAGTTTTCTATTTATTCTTTGTGCTCTTTTATACTTATTTATAAACCGTGAATGTAAATACCCAAGTGACCAATTAATTACAACTGTACCCGAGAGTACATGCATGTCTCTAGAGTTCATTGTAAACTCAAGTATCCTGATGTGTGAATGTAGCATCGATATTATAAATTCGATTTATTAAGACCGACAAAATTTGAAATAAATATTACGATAATGTAAATATAACATGAACACTAAACATATTAAAGATAAAGAGAAAAAATATTTTAGTAGATTAACTAATCTTTCTAAAACACTAACACATTCCTAACGAAAACAGAAATAATTCGCAAAACTTATAAGTCAAATTAAATCTCATTTTCATACCTAACTTCCAAATTAATTCAAATAAGCCTACGTCATGAACTAATAGATTTTAATGAAAGCAAATTCAAATAAATTTGCGTGATAATTTAACATCGTTTAAGAAACTTCGTCTGCAATAGGAAACTGCTATCTTTTCATCATCATATAGAATCATTTTTCCTTTTTATTAGCATGGATGATGCTAATCTCTAGGAGATAATCGCATTGTGCCATTCTGGTAATTTTCCTAAATCAATTGCTAGATCCGCTATTAGAAAAGTTTGTTCATTGTGTTGTGCCAGACAATTTTTCTAGACATAATCCATCTTGTACATTTATAAATCTAACATTCGTATTGACATTGTTGTCATATCTGGTTTGGAACTCCTTTAATATATCTGCAGAATATCGGTAAAATCCAAAGAAGTGTCTGCAATGTTATCGGTCTTGACATTGCATCAAGTTACTTTTCCTCTGGTGTCAACTATTTTTCTTGTGCCTTTCATACGAATATTTCCATGGCAATTTTTCTAATTAGTTTTTCTTCTTGGTACCTCGACCGCCTTAATTTATGCATACTACTTACTAGAGTGGCAACTAGGTCTCACCGTTTTATTGGTGAAATAGCGAGATGGAAATATCTAAAGAAACTCATCAAATACAAAGACGAGTTTGTAATGTTATCGGTCCTGACCTGGCATCTCAACTTCAGTGTTTTTTCGCGCTGCCATCATATGAATTCCCTTTATTTATATAACTATTTTTATAGCAATTGTTATAATGTACGTTCCTCCAAGGTATCTCGACCTTATGAGTTTTAACGTTCCATGAGATTGATAACTAGATCGCATACTTTTACTGTTGAATGGCTAAATGTAACCGTAAAATCTATTCTAATAATTTCTTTTCTCGCAATACTCAGACGTCTAGATATCTATTCAGTTTTTTTTTTTGCTTCCCTATCTCCTACGATATTCAAAAATTTAAATGAAACATCAATGATGAGCTAAGATGGAAAGTGATGCACATACTGTAGAAAGCCAAGCCGCCCAAATTAAAAGTCACGAAATTCGAGAGTGTGACTCTTAGAACCCTACAGCGGAATGAAAGCATCATTATACTACCAGCTGACAATAGCAATGCGATTGTAATGATGGGCAAATCGGAATATACAGGAAAGCTGGAAGACCTCATTAAAAATCGTGGCTTCGGTAAAGAAAAATCCAACAATCCAAAACAGAATGAAAACTGTTTCAGATCCTAATCAAGAACAAGGACAACTTCCCACCTAAGATATAGAGACAGTTGCCGCAGCGTTAAACTAAGCTACATCACATATACGGTCTCCACAAAATTCACAGACTACGAGAGAAAACCAAAAATAACAGCAAATTGCAATATGAGCTCATGTAAAAATGATAACTACGATATTACGTTTATAAGCTTCAAATTTAGTGCGCTGTTGTCCTCAAATATACATTAACCAGCGCATGAAATCGTTGGTTGGATTCAGTGACTTGACCCAAAATGTTGTGAGTTCAATACCTGGATTCTGCTGTGGTGAACAAAAAAATATGTTAAAGGGAGACAACTGAAACAATCAGAAACGTGAACAATCTATATCAATGAATTAATTTCGAAATTCCAATCACCTGAAGTAGGCCGGAGTGTGTATATTCTTTATAAAGATGAGGACAACAATCCAAACGTGGTAAATAATATAGAAGAAAATTTTACATATATGATGTGTTTCCAGGGTTTTCTGTCCTTATTTTTAAAATATATATATTTTTTATAATTCTTAAACGTTAAGTTTGCTGCCTTTTCTAGATGCATGTTAAGCTCTCTATTTACATCTGACCTTACTTCTTTTTACATCTGATCCTACACCTATTTTTTTTTTTTTTTTTTTTTTTTAGAAGTGCCTCCTTTTTGCTCGAAAATAGAATAGAATGTTTCTGCACGCAACATGTTTGTCTTTGTTTGTGCCGTGTTTTTTGTGTATTTTTGGAGGGTTTTTTGGGGGGGGGAGAATCGAGAAAAATAGAATGGCAGATAGCGACAGAGAGAGAGAGAGAGAGAGTAAGAAAGAGAGAAAGAGAGTA
>CAHIKZ030004302.1:207500-212500 GCA_903632075.3 Acanthosepion pharaonis
ACACGAAGAAGAAGAAGAAGAAGAAGAAGAAGAAGAAGAAGAAGAAGAAGAAGAAGAAGAAGAAGAAGAGGAAGAGGAAGAAGGAGAAGAAGAAAGCAATTTGGAAAAATGATGAAAGTGTAAGAGTAGGTCACAGAGAGTTGGTAAGTTAATTCGAAGGAAAAATCAGTGAAATATCCGAGAGATTGTGATGATTGAATTGATTGGACTAGGTTTTAATTAAGCAGATTAGAATATATTCTTTAAAAAAAAAATGCAGCCTTAAAATGAACGAAAAAATTTCAAAGAAAGCCAGAAGGAAAAAAAAATAATAAAAAAAATTAGGAAAAATGGAAATTTCGTAGCCATTCCAAAGAAAGAATACAAATTTGATAACAGACATATATATATATATATATATATATATATATATATATATATATATGTGTGTGTGTGTGTGTGTGTGTGTGTGTGTGTGTGTGTGTGTGTATTTCCCCACATACAGCCACACGAGCAATAAAACACACACACCTTATTGTAGACAGCTGAGGGATAATGAAAAGTTATCCACCAACAAAGAAGCTCTTACCCAAAAGGAAAGAAAAGGATATGTGTTCAAATATTGGGAAGTGAAGCGAGCGGATAATTTTTCAGCACCTTATCGTATACAACGCCCGTATATATATACAGGCATACACGCATACAAATACAAACACAAACACGCGGGCGCACACACACACACACATCATTATTATTCATGATTCAGTGACATATATAATAAATATATATATATATTGAAAACTGTACTGAAAGGTTGCGATATCTATGTGCGTACGTAGCATGAAAGTCGCGCCGATCTACGGAGATGTAAAAAAAAGCGATATCCGTTTTTAGAGAAATGTCTTCATTATCGAAATTGTCAAATAATCGGCATTTTGCGAATTTGGATCTTTAAAATGGATCTTAAGGTTGAGTTGAAGGATATCAACAAAGGATTTATAATTGATTATATTTAAAAATCGTATTGAACATTTCAAAGAAATTTATCGGCTAAATGAACAAGTTCCCAGGCGATTCCTATGCATGTCAGCTCAGTACAAAATGGCGAATATATTTTGCTGCCGTGTATCAAGATAGAACTACTTAATAATTTCTGGCTTGTTCGCAGAGAAAATACTGACTTTGGTTGTTAATCGTTAAAATTTAGTAATTTATAATTTAAGTATTTGTAATTGCTATAAAGATATTATCACCCGGATATTTAATCTTACTTATTATAAAACGCAGATTGTGTGTGTGTGTGTGTGTGTGTGTGTGTGTGTGTGTGTGTGTGTGTGTGTGTGTGTGTGTGTGTGTGTGTGTGTGTGTGTGTGTGTGTAACGTTTATATATTGGATCGGATTTCCTACATTTTCAAACCGATTTCAACAAAACTTCACGGGACTACATAAAATTACCTTGTGGTGGTTCTAACAGTGCCAAAAAAGGGAAAAATATTATTGTTTTTGTACAAAATCAATTTGCAAACACGATTAAGAGACATCGTGAAAATGGAAGGGCGACAACTCACATCGGACTTCCTATATTTTTCAGCCGATAAAACAAAACTTCACTTTTTTTTTTTTTTTTTTGGCAGGTAGTTTTTCTTATTCTCTTGCACACTTTTTTCTTTCTAGGGACCTCCACTTTTTCGGCAAAATTTTCGATACCTAACTTTAAAATAAATTTAAAAAAATGAAAAAACATGCTTGAAGATTTCATTTTAGCTTTAATTGAAAGTTTAATCATTCAATTTATTATTTCCATTAAAGAAAACAATTCTGGAGTATTTCAGATAGAAATTATATACATTGGAATGTCAAATTTAATTTTGGAATTTTAAATTTTCTTAAAACCCGCCATTTTCTTAATTTTAAGAAATTTGTAAACAAACACAAATTTATCGATTTTAAAAATATTTAAAAAAGTTTCCGACACGTTATTTTAGTAAAATTAGAAAATTTAATGTTAAATTAATCTGATTTAAAAGAAATATTACTAACTTCTAGCATAAAAAAGTAATATACAACCAATTATTAACGATTGGTACTGTCATTTTTATCCAATATTTGATCTACGTGTTGATTGACGAGTGATGACAGCTACTACGGATGACCATAAATGAAAATTATTAGAAATCTGAGTGAACGCTTTTTTTAGTTTTACTGTTCTTAGAATAAAGGGACAAAACTCTTTTTATAATAATGTCAATTTCAGTCTACTGTACATGGAAATAAGGAACGTATTAAGCAAAAAAATACAACATAAAAAATTATTTGAAAAAAAATTAGCACAACTAAGTTTATTAAACTTTTCAATTTTGAACTCGTAAATTTTCTTTCTACTTAATTACTAATTACCACAAGGGAATAGACTAATACAGAATTTTACACGATTTTTAAACTATTATAAATTATTATAATTAAAATTTAAACAAATGAAAAAAATTCTTGTAAAATTTAATTATTCATCAGAAAAAATTTATTTCTTCAGGCAATCAGCGTATCGTGAAAAGAAGCTGATCGTGTGGAACTTACATCTCACCAATGGATTATGAAACTACAAAATTTGTAGTTTGGAGTCTCTTAGCCGTGAATATTAGAACTGGTGGAACTAAAGAATGCAGTTCCTCTCAGCACTTTCCATGGAAGAGCGGTGAGAGGCTTGCAATGTTTCTTTTGTGATATTGTGGTCGTAGGGTGGAATATAATTTGTCAACAAATAAACAGTGTCTCTTTTGGTATATTTAGATTGGGAAGTGAAGGCTAGGCAGCCCCTCTCCATATATAACAATAGTACTCCACTTTAGATTTTTTGTAAAGGAAGAGGATAGCAGGGGAGAATCAGGGAGCGCTACAAGGAAGCAACCATTTTTCCATCAACTTTAGCGATGGATCGTATGTAAGAACTACTCAAAATGAAAACGGCACATGATTGTAAATGTTTTAGAAATTCTTCATGTATGTTTGTAAGAATCTCATTAAGCCTCTGTATCATGATTTAGTCATATCGTTCTTTCTTAAATCTCGTCTAACCTAACGAATTTATTGAAAGGAAAAAAAAAATCATCTGTCACTGCTAACGTTATTCTAAATTGATTATCACTTATTTCCTAGCGTAATGGAGATTTCTGACTTGCTAAGCTGGGAAAAAGTTAACACCCAAGATAAGTATAAATTCAACAAGAAATATATAACTGGCAAGCAAGAATATATTTATCGTGAGATTTCCAGAAAAGTAGCAAGACAATTACACTAAACATTGAATAACTTCGAATACTCCGGTTTAGTACATGCTATATGACGTGTCAGGTAGGGCTAGGACTATATCAAATTGAAACACTGCTTCTCGTTTGATCATCGACGTGAGCCAACGTTGAAACTTGTCAGTCCATAGATAGGTGATCGCTCGGGAACACCAGGTGATTTAATCTTTGATGTGCCGATGGTGTAATGGATAAAGGCTCTAAATGAGAAATCGCAGAGCAGTGTTCGAATTCCAGTTGGCTTACGTGCAAATAGCCTTATGAAAGTAATGAATCCGCATCTTTTCCTCCCAAATATTTGTTAAATAATGATACTTGTATAAGAAAATCTTCATTCTATCCACTAAATTCTTATAATGCAAAAATGTGTTTCTTCTTTAAAAAAAACATGGTGATAAGTCGTCAAAAAGAAATCGGTCAATCAATCAATGTGTCAGGCAAACGTTGGTTAGCAGGAGAAATAACTTCTCTTTGACATAGTCACTTGTAAGATCACAAGGGTGGCGATATGGATTTATATATTTGATTCTTACAAAGCATTTATTAATTTTATTCATTCGCAACACATGAATATTTTATTATATGTTTTGCCAGGAATATAGCTGTTCAAAAAATAAGCAAGATATTTTCTTTTACTTTAGAATAGGCATGAATCGTAATGGTAATATAGCTGTTTCCTTAAGGAGGCGTAATGGATAGTGGCTCGGATTGAAGAATCAGAGAGCCGAGTTCGAATTTCAGTCGGATTTATTACATTCAATTACGTGCTAATACCATTGGGAAACGTATGAATACTCTTTTTCTCCCCAGGACAGACTGGGTTCTATATCCTTGCGTGGCAACCCATGTAGGAGAAGGAGAAACCTTTAATTCAAAGAGGGTTGAAGACCATCGGGCTATCTTGCCCAAGAAACACCACCAGTTATAAGCACATGTGAAACCCCCGGATGGGTCACGGAATTAACGATCGCGAATACGAAAAAAAAAAACTGGACATTCTTGACAGAGAGGCTAATAGTGTTGTCGATTGCATTTTATAAAATATTTCTTAAAAACAAAATCAGGAAAAGAGGTTTCCCAATTCCAACTTGTGTTATCGCGATTTCCATTATTGAGGTGGGGGGTGGCGCGAGTTTCTATCCTTAATTATTATCTGAAGCAGTGTGAAACGTCGATATCTTGATGAAATCATTTTTTTCTCTTAGACTTACTTGTGTTATCAATTTTAGTTGTTGCTGCGACTGAAAAACCTGAAGGGATTACATTTCTGTTATCTGATACAGTTTTTGGTTTGTGATACCGTAACGCCAGTCCACGTTGTTCGAAGAAACACAGTCTTTGCTAAGATCCAAAGGATTCACTTGCGCAAAGTCATTTTAATCATTGGTGTTAGAAAATCATTGGATACAACAGACAATTCAGATATTGTTGAACAATCTCAGCGCCATCCATTATACCCATATGACAGTCTCTATCTCTATTTAAGAGCGTTTTCACTTTGAAGTTTTGGTTTTGTAACAACACGCAGTGTTTGATGAAACTACATCTTGCAAAGCCAATTTATGTCCAATTTATTTATCTCTTATTCTGAATGTGTTATAACTGATTCATTTGGCAAGAAGAATGCATCACTATTCGAATGAATAACTTAAGATTCTTGATTGAAATTAATATACAATGTCTTATGCTTTTCTTGGATATTTAGACGAAGACAGAAT
>CAHIKZ030004302.1:215000-227500 GCA_903632075.3 Acanthosepion pharaonis
TAACTTCAATGAAGAAATAAATTGAATAACATATATTTCTTCTTTTCTCCTCAGTAATTTTATAGTTGTAAACATAATAGCGATTAAATTTTGATCTTGAAATTAGCAGTTTTTAACTTTAATATTAAATTTTATCATATAATTTAGTAATTATTGGTTAAAATAAATTCTTTTTTAATACTACCCTTTATTTTAAATATCTGAATAGCTATTATAACATGACTTCGTTGTCAAGTTTTTTGAATTTTCCTATACTTGTATTTTGATTAGTCCATCTAGCTTTTGTAACAACGGTTTCCCCTTGTGAAGGATTGTTAATTATTTCGAAACTTTTAAAACCATTTATTTTACATTCAACATCATCACTTGATAAGACACTAAGAGTGTTGAAACAAAATGGCTATTTTTGTAGTGATTTTATAACATATCTATGTTATAAATTTTTCTTTTTTTTTTTAAATAAATAATTATAACTGCTCTACTTTTTATTGAGCACTCTTTTAAGAATAGTATTTGTTGGTTATTGGAATTCATTCTATATACACCAATCATATACTTGGATATATATATATATATATATATTTATATATATATATATATATATATATATAAACATATGTACTATACTGGCAAAAATCTTAAGGACAATGAAAATGAAGAAATTTATTTGAGTAAATCTTCGTAAAAATGAAAATAAGGATAGCAAAAATAAAAATGAAAACTTTTTTTTTTATATTTTATATATATATATATTTTTATATATAATAGGGAAAATTAAGAGTTAGAAATTTTAAGATCACCTTCAACGAAGATTTAATTGGTAAACACTAAACTAAATTTAGACATTTGTTTTCAAAAATTTAGTGCAGTAAACATTTCCTACTGGTATTACCATCGTTAAATTAGGTAAAAATTATGAAAAAAGACGAAAAGATTATAGAGTTGGAATGTGGCAGAATTGTCAAATTACAAAAGCAAGGTGTCTGTCAACGTCTTATCGTAGGTGTGACTGTGTAATAAAACTGTTGTTGAAAATTTCTTAAAAGATACTGAGGGATATCAAACAGGAATTTTAAGTAGTCGACATTGAGTAGGAATATTGGAATGGTTGTCCGGCAAGACAATAACTGATATTCGAACTAGATTAAGTCTCTTACGGAGGCACACTGTAGGTCAAGAAAAATAAGACAGCATCTCCGATAGAAAGAATTAAACTTTGCTGAGAAGCGCCAAACGTAGGATATACAAAGATGGGAGGAGATTTTTTTTTTCTCTGATGAAAAAAATATATTAAACTACATGACCCGGATGACATTCCAAAAATTACTGGCAGGATAAGGATATCCCAACGGTGATATTTTCTACATGACACAGTGGAGGAGAATCGATCATAGCTCCATTGTTCCTTGGAATGAGAGAGCTAGGTGCTATCTCATTCCAAGGAACACTGGAGATCCAGGGTATATAGGCGTGTCAAAACGCGGCTTGTTACGTTGGAATGATGGAAAGAGCATCTTTAATGATTGAATCCCAAGCTTGTGTAGAAATAACAGAATCTTTCAGGAGGGAAACTCTGCAATCCATAATTCCCGCAGGACAACGGATTTTTTCGTGGCGAATAACGTGGTTCTTTTGGTCCATTCATTGTGTTCTCTCGACCTGTATCTCATTTAAAATGGTTGTGGGTGGATGGTAAGGAAAGACTATAGAAAGTAACGTCAATTCAAAACAGTTCATGATCTTGGTGAATCTACCGGCACCACTTGGAATAACATTGCAACAAACCGACTGCAAATGTTTATAGCAAAGCGATATTTTTAAGTTATTCACAATGATGGGCGTACAACTCACTACTGAAACGTCTTGTTGGGCATCACCTACTCTGTTTAGAACTTATTGTAGTTATATTCTGAAACGGATTTTTAATTTTCTTTTTTTCTATTTTAGTTTAATTTATTCCGAAGCTCTACACAGAAAGGATTGAGTTTGATTTTCATTGTCCGTGAGATTTTGGCCAGCAGTGTATGTATATAGATTAAGTCACATACACATTCAGCTTTATTCTCTCATCATCTCTTTCTCTCTCTCTCTCTCTCTCTCTATATATATATATATATATATATATATATATATATATATATATACTCATCCACAGACAGACTGTCATGCTGTATCACAGCTCATCAGTGAGTCTAGACATGTGATTGATTCAAGGGTGATCAAAACTCGACGAATTTCACAACAGTCGGAGATTCACCATCAGCGCACATTAGGAAGAAGGGGTATTTTAACACATTATCAACAAGATATATGCATTAACGGCTACCAGAGGACTCAATTGATAGCGAAGAGATTAGCATTTATCCTCAGCATCGGCTAGCATCATATATATATTCACTAAAGAGTTCATTATCGATAGTATAGACCTAATTCTAAACAATAACACCTTTGAATTTGACAACAAAAACTATATCCAAACCCTAGGTACTGCGATGGGAACAAAAATGGCACCAACATATGCCACCCTAACATTAGCTTACCTAGAAGAAAACCTCTATGAAAAGATAGAACAAATATATGGGACAAATATAAAGACCCAATTCACTAAATCTTGGAAAAGATATCTAGATGATTGCTTCATCTTTTGGAAATCATCATGGGGTGATATTAACCAATTCCATACACTACTTCAAAACTTACACCCAAAAATCAAATTCACGCAAGAATATAATTTTAACGAATTACCATTTTTAGATATACTCATTAGAAATAAAAACAACCACATAATCACAGATATCTACCACAAACCCACAGACACCCAACAATACGTTCATTTCAAGAGCCATCACCAAAAAAGCTGCCTAAAATCCATCCCCTATTCCCTAGCACGTAGAATTTGTACAATAGTGACTGATAAACATCTCCGAAAAATCCGCTTAGAAGAACTACATAAAACTCTCAAGAAACGAGGCTATCCCACAACACTAATAAACAAAGGTATTGAACTCGCGAAAGAAATTCCTCTAGACCAACTTAGAAATAAAAAGAAACGTAACGTCGAACAAACTCTAGCATATGTCTCAACGTACAACAAAAAACAACCAGAAATATTCCCAGAAATCACAAAAAATCTAGATTTACTTAGAAAGAATAATAAACTGAATAATATACTAAAAACAACCAAAATAATTAAGAGCAAACGCCAATCTAGAAACCTAAAACACATATTAACCTCATCTAAATTTAGTCAACACAAAATACAGGGAGTCACAAAATGCAACAAAAAAAGATGTGGAGTTTGTGACATCATTATAGAAGGAAACTCCTACACTTTTGAAAACCCAAAAAAACATTCACAATAAACAAAAACTTAAACTGCAACTCAAAAATGTAGTTTATGCACTTAAATGCACAAAATGTAAGAAGTCATATATAGGCATCAGCCAACAACTGAACAACAGGGTCTCCCTACACAAAAGCAATATAAAATTGACAGACAACAGAAAACTTTTTGTATCACAACACATTTTCAAATGTAACCAGGGTAAGTTTAATATCATGCCGATATATCAAACAGACAATTACTCGTATCTACAAATACAGGAAAAAACTTTATAGACAAATTCAAACCCGAACTGAATAGATCGTAACCCCCCAAAAAAAAAAAAAAAAACATGCACACAGGGTGACCAAATACAATGATCGCTCACATACGTGGACGCACACTCATATACGGGAGACACGAGGAGATATATATATGTGTATGTACACATACATACATTTATGTATGTATATGCGGATGTTGACAACTTAAGAAGTGTGTGTGTGTGTGTGTGTGTGTGTGCGTGTGTGTGTGTGTGTGTGTGTATGTGTGTGTACTGGTTCCATGTAGCTTGGGAAATATGTGTGTATATGTGTGTGTGTACTGACTACTTGTGGTGGGATAGTGTGTATGTGCGTATGTGTGTGTATGCGTGTATAAGTACAAATAAGTTTACGAATTCCTCGTAGTAAGGAAATATACGCACGCATATATACACGCATGCTGACAGGAACACGCCAAAATAGAAACAGATCCAAGAGCACATAGAGGTCACTAAAACATTAAAAGATTAAATGCCGATAACTACTCGCTGGACAAACCTTAATTGTTTTATGACCCTTCACGCAGAACTCTTCATTGACAATTCTAGAAAGAAAATTCGGATTGCCAACACACAAACAGAATGTCTCATATCGAGAATATTCCACATTGAACATGAAGAAAAATTAATTATTTTTAATAATATGTAAAAATCTCCACTTTCACCTGAAGACGGTTGCGAGACCAGACCAGAAACACGTGTCGTGAAATTATGTAAAACAAAAGTATAATATTTTTCTCAATAAATCCACATTACAACCAAAAACGTTTGCGGCACCCCTCTTCTTTTTTTATATATATATATATATATATATATATATATATATATATATATATATATATATATATATATATATTTTAAAAAGGACTCTGGTGAAATAAACTATTATAATGGTACCTTAAAGTGGTCTTCTTTTCTTTTAAATATATATTTTTTTTCTGTATATATATATATATATATATATATATATATATATATATATATATATATATTTATTTATGTATATATGTGTGTGTGTGTATATATATTTAAGTATGTATGTATGTATGTGTGTATATATATATATATATATATATATATATATATATATATATATATATATATATATATATTCCACAAGCACACACACATATGTGTGTGCGTATTTTGTATGTAAAAGAGACGGAGAAAACATAGAGGGGAAATAATACGAAAATTTGCGTTGCGTAACGCTGGATTTTTCGATGCAATTACCAAATAAAGATGGGCAATGAACCGTTATCCAAAGATCTTTAGTAAAAGGAATAAAGCTGTTTTGCCATGAGTTCCTGTTCATTTGACACATGAGGAATATGGGGTGCAATTTAAAATGCCCGAAAATACGAACTGTCCTTTATTCATCAATACTGACCAAACTGTCAGTTTTCTCCCGCCAAAAAGAATGCTTCTTATTCCCATGAGCCGCCATCCTTCGAGCGTTTCTTTAGTCTCATTTTTATTTTTAATCATTTCTCTTCATGCAAGGAGTTGAAGACACAAAGATATTACGTAGTAGGGAAGCAAGAAACGGGAAGAATAATCTACGTACAATAAACGAAAGAACATAAATAATTAGAATGGAACCAGAATAATGATGGCTACTGCAACAGTAAATAGGTAAGACCTAGTTACTAATCTAGAAATACACTTAAATTCATGCAGTCGAGATACCAAGAAGAAAAAATAATTGGCAAATTGTTTATGAAAAAATTTATAGAGATGATCGCGGGATGCCAGTACACACTGGTTGAAAACTTTGAGACGTCAGGTCAGAACCGATGTCATTACAGAGATTTTTTTTCTGATTTTTTAAAATATATATATATATATATATATATATATATATATATATATATATATATATATATGTCTGAAACACTAAATCAGTGAAGGCAGCAATATTCAATGATGCACGGATGAGTGCTGGCAAGTAAAATTAACTGGCACGACACAGCCAAACAGCTTTCCTAACAGTAGACTTAGCAATTCAATATTATCATTCCACTTTAAATCACTGGAAAATGTATGCCCGAGAAGTTGCAAATAGTTGCTCTCCTGATAATTATCGCCAACCACACAGATAAAAGTAAAAATTAGCTCCCTATAATGAAGAAAAGTTACATTTTGGAGGCGTTAAAATTGACAAGATATTTCTTGCTCCAGTTAACAAATGATTGGATGCTGTTTTCGAGAGCAGCTGCCAGTTTTATCTTCGCCGAATTAACAAAATTGCAGTATGATAGGAACAATTTGTTTTCTCATCAGTATAAATAGCTAATTTGGAACTGATGCCATAGGGAATATAGTCAAGAAAAAACATAGGTCCAAGGATAGATTTCTGTAGGACCCCCACATTAACGTGAAAGGATCTAGTCGAGAAGGCGTTTAACACAATTCTCACTACATGATCTTTTAAGAGAAATCGAATCATGTTAAAAATTCGACGAGAAATGCCATAGGCTTCGAGCTTGTGATAGATTCCAGCCTCCCAAAGCCTCTCATACGCCTTCGAGATATCTAAAGCCACAGCACGAACCTCTTCGCAATTCCCATTAGTAATAACCATTACCAATAATAATTGACATATTGGAATTTGATGTAGAAAAGCTGAAACCATATAGGTTATCTGAAAGAAGGCCTTGTCACGTGGGAGTCTTAACCAAAGTCGAAAAGGAGAATAAATCAAGGGATCTGAACGATCACTAGAGTTCTTAAAGACAAGATTTACAAAAGAGGATTTCGAACAAGATGGAAAACAAGAAGCAGCAAGACATTTGCTGTAAAGTCTGAAGAGATCAAGCACCATTTCTTCTTATGACATTTAACGGTAAGGTTGCATCTCTTGTGAGGCATCTAATTCAGGGATAATTCATTTACTTACTTTTGATTAGCGGTGTTTCATTATTTATATGGGCAATTTAATCCTGAATTCCAAATATTTTGTACATAATTTCATGCTTTTTAACTAAAGATGTTTCGTACATAATTTTCTACTTTCAGGGTAAAGGTACGTTTTTAGATATATAGTTTGTAGATCATAAAATGTATTGTTGGTATTTTTACTATAAAAATGTATTTTTATATTTTTAGTGTGGTATTGATTGTAATTTTGCAATACACTTTGCTCTCTGGTACACCGCGAAAACCTGGGAACAACAGACTTGTTCTACGCTCCTCAAAACCTTCACCTTCCGATTAGCGGCTTTGCTGCCGGACGAAGTTTGTCGTCATAACCAGGACAATTGGAGATAGAAGAAACCATGGTTTAGATGCATAACATTCTGTAGAGATTTTGTTCTAGGTGAAAAATAAAACATTTCGGTTATACGAAACTTCTAGCCAAATGCGTGCTGAAATATTTGAATGCCGACTAGAAATGATATCGAGTTGAAATCTATATCTATAATTCTCAAAATATGTTTGTGTGTATGTGTGTGTATGTGATCGTACGTTGTTTATGCGTTTCCAGTGTTTTCATCCGATTTCGATGAATTTTTGTTTTTCTTTTTTTTTTGTTTTGTTTGTTTGATAGATAATTCTTCAGTGCCGGTCTTGAGTCCAAATTGGCTGGAAAAAATTTACATCCTGGAAGGAGAAAAATCTAAAAAAAAAAAAAAAAACGATTTTTCACATATTGCGCAAAAATCAAAGAAAAAAATGTTATGTCTGTAAAAAGCAGTGTACAATCAGTTTAGAGTGTTGAAATCTAACGGAAAAGATAATTAGAATTATAAAAAAAAATACATTATGAAGATAAATTATCGTATATTATTATTATGGCGGTCCATAGAAGAGGTTCCTTCTTTGCAAGATTGAGAACGCAAAAACGGCCCTTTTCAGGCCACCCCCATTCAAATTGTTAACCCTCCGTTTAGGAATGTGTCTCAGTTGCTCCAATTGTTGTTACTAATAATGATTTTTGGGTGGGATGATTTTAAACTTAAAATGCCCCAACTGAACGGCAGAAATTCCCAGTAATGAAACACCTGGTCTAATACGGGTTATACTGCTCGTATCAAAAGAGATTTTAAAGTATTTTCAGAAAATTGTGAAATGTTTTTCAAACCTCTTTTCATTGTTGATAAAACCTGGCTAAAGCGCTGTAATTCTTAGACCAAACAAAAGTCAATACAGCGGCAACACTCGGGGTTTCTATAGTGGGGAAAAATGAAGACACCAATATCAGTAGACGTCATGACCACATTTTTTGGGTGGAGTTGGGTAAATGTTTTTATTACTGCCTATTTACAGGAAGGCCTAGTATCTAATGTAGAAAAAAAGACTATATCATGCTGTCCTATTAAAAGAGGTTTGAATTTAAAATAACATTCGATACTGTGGGAAGATGTCTTTCTGTAGGAAAATTTCTCTGCTCATTGGGCAAAACAATTGCGATTTTGAAGACTCTTGGATGTATAGACCATCACTTTTATCCACCAGGTTTAACTCCATTAGATAATTTCCTGTTTCCAAACATTAAGAGGATTTAGAAAGCGAGAGAACTTTCGTGTTCTTCGCAGGTGATAGGCTCTGTGAAATCGTATCTCAATGATCCTACAGACATTTTCTTTTAAGATGTGTTAAAGAAAAACTGAGAAACGACAGGTGAAACGTGTTGATCTGCTGAGTGAAAATGTAGAAAAGAATGTGGTTTTCATGGTCCTCAGTTATTCTATTTTTTCGACCAGATACATTTTCATCATCGACCTCTATTTTGACCTTATGCAGTTATGCCGAAAATAATTCTACAAGTGCCAGGCTCAATCTAAAAAGGATACAAGCAAGTGAATGTTCAATTTGTTGACACCATGAAGAGGTTTGAGTCAATATAATGATAAACAGAACGAACATCTCCAATTAATTTCCTCCGAAACAACAATAAAAAAAGGGAATAAAATAACAATAAATAAGTAAAGGAACACATTAGTTTTTATATATATATATATATATATATATATATATATATATATATATATATATATATATATATAAAATATTGGATTTGAAAATGAAATACATATAAACTAGGGTTAAATAAAGACTTAGGTATTTTAAATCTTTATAAATATTTCAAAAGTTAAACAATTTTAAGATATGGTTAAAATTTTTTTATTTCTTATTTTATTTTTTTAATTTAATTTTTTTAATTTTTTTTAAACAACATCTAAGATATTATTACAGTTAAATTTACGTTAGGAATATTCGTTCCATATCACGTGACGTCCGCATCTCGCGACGGACGCTATTTGTACACAAACAGTTATTTCTGAAGAAAGATTGAGGCCAATTTTAAATATCAACTATATATACAAATAAATAAATACTTTCATAGAAGTACATAAAAGTACATTATTTTTTTATTTCTAACATTTCTCTCTCTCTCTCTCTCTCTCTCTCACTATATATATATATATATATATATATATATATATATATATATATATATAATTATTATTTATAAAAAAATTATAACATAAGTATGATATAAAATCACTACAAAAATAGCCATTTTGTTTCAACACACTCGGTGTCTTATCAAGTGAAGATGTTGAAGATAAAATAAATGGTTTTAAAAGTTTCAGATTAAATAACGATTCTACACTAGGGGGAAACATTGTTACAAAAGCTAGAATAACCAATCAAAAACCAAGATTCAAAAGCTTGACAACGAAATCATGTTATAATAGCTATTCAGATCTTTAAAATACGTGTAATATTAAAAATAATTTATACTAACCAATAATTATTAAATTATATGATAAAATTTAATATTAAAATTAAAAACTGTCAAATTTAAAATCCAAATTTAATCACTATTAAGTTTAAAAACTACAAAATTATTGAGAAAAGAAAAAATATATATGTTTATTCAATTTATTTCTTCGTTGAAATTACGTTCGACAAGACGCTACAATATATCCGGTCATTTGACAATACATGTATATATATTTTTTATTCTAAAGTGTGTGAATGTGGTCTTAAACTCACGCGCAAAACAACAAAAAAAACACAATCAGATTATAATACATAAGACATATTTAGACATATTTATATATATATATATATATATATATATATATATATATATATATATATATATATACACAGACAAAAAAAAAAGGAAAAAGAAAAGAAAAGGCGACGAGACAGGAACATCACTACAACCCTTTATGAAAAAAGAAAACGGGGAAACCAACACCTATACACACACACAATTAAATGTGAATACACTCTACATACACATAGACACCGATAGATACACGTACACACATCCACAGACAATGACCCAGACAATCAGATACCACAACCAATAAATATTTAAGACTTAAAGTATCATTAAATAAATGCTAACCACTTATTAAATTATAACTTCGCCCGGGAATAGTCTAGTATTTCTGAGAGTGAAGTTGACATTATCATGAAATGCCGAAATTCTGTTCTGATTTACAAGGATGAACAGTGGACCAAAAAGTCTTGCAACAACAATTTTGACATTTCTATGGGTTCTTTGGATTCTGTTGAAGCTTCTGACCTCGTTGGATTATTTCTTTTATATAATTTAAGTGTCTTCGATTGTCTAGATTCAGATAGTGTAGGATTGTATAGAGATGATGGATTATTAGTTGTTAAAAACTCCACTAAAATTAAGGTAGACCGTATTAGGAAAATGATCCATAGGGTATTTAAGGATTTAGGTCTTAGGACAATAGTTACAACTAATGTTAGACAAGTGGATTTTCTAGATGTCACACTAGACCTTGCTAACAACACTTTCCAACCATATGTGAAGGTTAATTCCAACCCAATATACGTGCATCCAAATTCCAACCATCCCCCTTCAGTTATCAAACATATACCCTCTTCCATTTAATTTAGAATTAGTGCTAACTCTTATAACAAGGATGTTTTTAATAAACATCGTGATTTTTACAATTCTGCACTCAAAAATAGTGGATACAAAAATACCACAATTCAATATAAAAACCATGTTAATTGCAACCATAATAAGAAAAGAAGATCTAGAAAGATCATGTGGTTCACTCCCCCTTTCAATATAATGGTTAAAACTAAATTAGGGCGTATATTTCTAAACCTCATCAAAAAACATTTCCCCAACCCTGAAACTAACCCACTTAGTAAAATATTTAATCCTAATACCCTTAAATTAAGCTATAGTTGTGCTGATAACCTGGAGAAGATAATTAAAAAACATAACAACATAGTCTTTAACAGGTATAGAGATTCAAAAGGCTTGACTACTCAACAGGTTACTAACTGCAATACTAAATATAATAATACAAATAACAACTTATGTAATTGTAGGAATCCGAATAATTGTCCACTACAAAATAACTGTGGGATTACTTCTGTAGTCTATCTTAGTACTATTTCAACAATTGAAAATCCAAATATAAAGAAGTTTTACATTGGTAGCACCATGAAAACATTCAAGGAACGCTGGCGGGGGCATATGCAATCCTTTAATCACAGTGAATATAGGTACATGGCTTCATTATCCAAGTATTTTTGGAATCTAAAAGAAAAGAACAAAACACCTACGGTTAAATGGAGTTTGGTTTAGAAAGCTCGGGCATCTATTTCCCTATATGCCCCATGTTACCTATGGCTTAACGAAAAATTTGAAATTATTACATTTAAAAACAAGGCTGATCTCTTAAATCAAAGATATGTACTTACTGTTAATTGTAAACACCGTTATAAATTCAACTTAGTGTAGGGGTCGTATACTTTGAATGATAATGATATGTCGCTGTAATTTTAATAGATTAGTATTTTTATTGCATGATGGTCATACTTACGATATAAATGTGTATTGTTTACCTGCATAGTGTTATTAGTGTTGGTGTATATGTGTATATATTTATTTATGTGTTGGTTAGAGTATTTGCACAGAGGAATGTGTAGGTTTGAATATAAGTGTATTTATATGTGTTTTATATATATATATATATATATATATATATATATATATATATATATATATATATGCATGTTTCATTAAAAACGACAGACAAGGTACTACAGTTGAGCTTTTTATTTAATTTTTCTTGTGTTCTGACAAGAGCTTTCTTTTCTGGACAAAGTTGACAAAACTATCGATATTATCCTCAACTCTATATACAATAATAATTCCATCCCTCCGCCATCCATCAAACCACCTATCCTAAAAAAATTACTACACGCATGCACAACCAAAGTCCCCTTCTATGACCATAATGGCAATATTTATACCCAAACTAATGGTGTTAGTATGGGAAATCCATTGGTCCATGCTTCTCTAACTATTATATGTCCTACGTAGAAAATACCATATTTACACAGGTCCACAAACCGAAAATCTATGTTCGCTACGTAGATGATATATTCATTTTAGCTGATAACATTAAAGAAATAGAGACACTTAAGACCACATTTGAGAAAAACTCTGTCCTTAATTTTACATATGAACTTAGCCAAAAAAACAAACTACCATTCTTAGATATCCTCGTTGAACATAACAATAACACTTTCATTACATCATTATACAAAAAACCCACCAGCAAAAACTCGTGCCACCTTAATTTCAAAAGCGAATGTCCACTTAGGTACAAAATAGCTGTAATAAAAACTTTCTAAATAGAGCCCACCAGAACTCATCCTCTCGACTACTCTTTCTCAAAGAACTTAACAACGTTAAACAAACACTAATTAACAACGGTTTCCCTAACTACCTTATAGACCAACAAATTAGACTATTCCTCCCCAAAGCAAGTAATAATGATAGCGAACACACAACTAAAAATCACATACACATTTATTACAAAAACCAAATGCATA